>JAODAL010056717.1:0-23118 GCA_025379985.1 Phyllomedusa bahiana | reverse complement strand
AGGGCAAACAATGAGAAAAATGTTCTGTAATTAATAGCTATGTGTCACAGCCTGAGCAGGGGAGGTAAAACTGGGTTGCAAAGTTAGCACCCAGTTACTGCGCCCTGTGTGAACAAGCAGCTAGAGTGGTGCAGTTACTGCAATAAGGAGAGCAGCCCAAGTAGCACAGGTGATGTGTGTCCTGGAATGTACAGCCAGCAGTTATGTTCTGATCCTGTTGGTCCCAGTGAGATGTTTAGCATATTCTAATGGAAACTCTGCAAGTGTGGTGCCTGAAACGGAGGAGGCAACCCATGAATGTGAGTGCTCTGCTGCGTGTATAGGAGACTAGGTGTGTGAATGTGCTGGTTATTGACCATGAGAAACACAAAATCTGTGAAGAGTCTCTATTTCAATGTGGGAATGGACACGGCAATGTGTCAGTGCTTCAGTGTAAGATGATGCTGATTATGCAGATGGGAGATGATGGAAAAACGTGTGCCAGGCAGATTATGTGTGCAGCCCCGATCAGGGAATACGGAAGTTTTCTGTGATAAAAAATCCATATGTGACCGCAGGGAGTGAGAGGAAAGTTGTGCTGTGACTTGTAGTCCCCCTGTGAGAGAAATTTTCCAGTGTCTGCTGTATTTCCAGTAGCATTTTACTGCAGTGTCCCACAGACTACAGTAACTGTAGGAATGGAAAATGTGACACGCTAGACCCAGAAAAGAAGGGGGATGTAGGCTCAAGCGCTAGTGAGGGGCTGGTCAGTGTGTTTGACCCCTCAGATGGTAAGGAAATCCCCAGTAAGGAAACTGAGGTAAATAGCAAGGGTTTTCTATATGCAGAGGTTCTCAGCAGGGCCCAGGATATAACTATCAGGGATACTGAGAGTTTTCCCTTAGCAATTGTTACAGGAGATGTGATAGAAACATCTCCACACGATTGCTGCAGAGGTTCCGCTGCTAGAAAGAGCCAGAGAGGTGTGCACAGAATGTGTCACCAGACATTATGAAGGGGCCAGTCGATTCTGACAGGTTTAGAGAAGCGCTTTGTCTACCCATTATGAATGGGTAAAACCTGACATAAGTGATGAGGTTGGCAGTGGAAACCCTGCAATTACTAGCATGCTTGTTATGGGGGCTACAGTGAGTCCTAGTGCAGCAGAAGTTGTCACTGAGATAAATCAGGTGGACAGCTAGTACCCCAAGAGATGAAGCTTCAGGGTCAGGAGATAATCAGTGAGGGCCAGAGACCTTGGGATGAAGAGGAGTTGGGGTTTCCCCATGGAAATCCTGCAGTCAGAGGTAGCAGGTTGGGGCTTAGGGGGTGCGCCCCTAGGAGCAATGGTGGATAGTGACCCTGAAGGGTTTGATGTCATTACTGCCTCTGGTGAAGTTAGTGGGGTTGCTGGACCAACCAAGGGTCTCCTGCTATGTGAAAACCAAAATAGGAAAAACTGCCCAGTGGGCAAAATTTCCCAAAGGTAGTCTATGTGTGGGAAAAGGCTACTAGGTCTGATAGCCGATAGTGATTTTTGTCAGGAATAGCCCGTGAATGTCGGCATACGGCTGAAGGTGTGAAAATTGTTGCAGGGTGTGCATGTGTTACCCCAAATAGTTGTAAGTGCTATGACCTGTCAGTTGCCCATGGGGGAGGAGTGCATGGTATAAGCCCACAACGAGTTGTAATGGGGACCATTTTCTCGCCCCTGAGGTTGTAGGGAAGAGTTCCCCAAAATAGGAGCTTGACCCCGGAGGGGCCTGGCAAGGTGAGAAAGCCCTACGGGCTTTATCAGAGGGGAGGGGTATGTGGCGGACCGGCTACATGTAGTTACCTGTTGCTGCCACTAGGTGGAGATATACCAGAGTGGTATATGCGACATGCCACCAAAGATATGTGGCCTTGGTGGAATAGGAGCCGGTCATTGTAATTGTCAGCCACACTAAGTGGTTGGCAAAAGTGGATCGTTAGCTTGGCTTTTCAGCCGTTCTTGGGGTCGGCTCTTATTGGGAGTAGACAATGTGTCGGGTGTGTGTCTACTCCCCATGTTCCCGTGTTCCAGCACATGTTTTTGGCATGGCCTTGGAGGCCTACAAAAGCCTGCTGCTCCAGGTAATCAGGGGGGTGTGTTCTGCTACCTGCAGTGGTGTGTAGCAAAAGAGCTGGAGAGAGGCTCTGGCCCCCCAGAGGCTTGGAAGAAGCCGCGACCCAGTGGAAAACTGTGAGAACTGAAAGAGTTTATTGTGGGTTTCAACATTAGGTCCAGCTCACACGTTAGAGGGACACTCTGCCTGTATATTGTGTAGTTAGTGGCCAGAAAGCCAAGGATTTTGTTTTGTTTTATGTATGTAAATACTGTGCCTCAATAAAACTGGCTCAAGGCCAGATAAAACTGAAGCCTGTGTTGGAGTGCCATCATCCGTCTTACGAAAAGCGCCGATCCGGGAGCGTAGAAACCCCCAGGCTGAACCAAGATGGTGGCCAAAATGTGAGTGGAGTCTTACAATAGGTACAAGTGTCAAAAAGTTATTCTCACATAAAGTGACACATGCCAGATTTCAAAAATAGGGCTGTGTCAGGAAGGCCAAAACTGTTTGGGTCCTTAAGGGGTTAAAGTATTTTACTCACTGTAGGAGTGGGGGACCAGTGAATTTCATCTTTTGCTGGAACTGAGTCAACTTATAGCACAAAACTGTCATTTACATGATCTATTAAGTGCAAATACATCAAATTAAGTGTAAATTATCTCAAAAGATTTATTTTCAGCAACTTGCACTACTTGTTATTTTTAGAGTTCTCATTTTAGGGTGGAAGGAAAACTCAGAACATTTCCTGGAATGAAACTGTACAAAACACACATTTTAGTAAACAGAGAACTATTTCAACACGTTTATTAGGGAAATGCTACAGCACTGCAAGCAAATTATACCAAAGCAGGAAAAAAACATGAAAACAAGACTGAATGTTCAGAATGTTATAACTATGTCTCCTCCTCTACACTCTGGATAGAAAAAGAAAACTTTGTACACCCATTATCGTTATTTCTTGAAGTTTTATTTCAGTCATTACGCACAATGAATAATATCATCATCATCAAAAGAATGTTGCTGTTCCTGAAACATTTATAGAATGTCCACCTGCTAACAATTTGATACTAACTACATTTATAAAACATTATCTAGAATTTTACACTAATTACTGAAACTAATATTTCACTCACCATTACTAGTCCAATTACAGCTGAATTTCCAACAGCAGTTATTACAGTATGCTCTGTGCAGTAACATTGGAGTCATTTATGTATCAATAGTGTCATATTTATACTGTATCACGTAAGCATGTGTTCATACGGCTTTTTGGGCATACATCCTGTGTACACATTTAAAGTGTGTTATCAAACATATACACTGAAAGTATGCAACTGTTTGCCTATACAGTTGCATACATCTGCCAATATAAAAAATGTAAACCACATAGTTTAGGATATCTTGCTTTCAGGAGGCCTGGAAAAATTGGCTCCAACTCCAAAACTTAAATTTCATCAAAACATTTTCTTCTCTATTGGAATCAGGAACCCCTGATAACATATTCATTAAGCACTCCTTAAAGGGGTTTTACCACAATAGAAAATGATGGCAAATCGCTAGTATATGTCATTTTCTGATAGGTGCAGATCCCAGATACGGGACCTGAACCTATCTTGGGAAAAGGCCCCTGAAAGTCACAGCGCAGACTGGAGTACTGGCTGCTCAGTTACTCTACATTCTGTTCTATGGGAGTTCCGGATACAGCTAAGAGGTGTGTTCAGCTCTACTTGCAACTCCCATAGAACTGAATGAAGAGCCATGTGCTGGTGCGACCGTATCTCCAGTCTGCGCTGTGTTCCCGAGATAGGTGCTGGTCCCAAAGATGAGCATATCCTAGCAATATGCCATAATTTTCTATTGTGGTAAAACTGTTGCTGTCCACACTACAACAGTTCACATGGCGGAATTGCAGCACGTACAGTACACGCCGCAATATGCTGTGTGTTTTGGGAGTCGCACTGATCAAGCTGCCAGCCACATTGACATACATTGTTCACTTATCTCCCTGCGCGTACAATACGATTGTATTGTACGCGCAGGGACAAGGCGTAATCCATAGTTCTCTATGAGAGCTATGGATTACCGTAAATGCGTTGCGCATCTTGCTGCGTATTAAGCACAAAACGTGCTGAAATACGCACCGAAATACATGCCCAAATAAGCCATGTGAACATACCCTAAGGCTATGTTCACATGGCTTAATTGCGGGATGTATTTCGCCCCGCAATTACGCCGTGTGTATTTGCGGAGCGGGAGTGGGCCAGGGTGGTCGGCAGCCCGCCGGCCCCATACACATGCATTATTCTCGGCGCGTATACGGCGTGCATAATTGACATGTCACTTATCTCCCCGCTCGCCGTATTGTGCGAGCAGGGAGAGGAGACGTAATCCATAGTTCTCTATGAGAACTGTGGATTACTGTAATGACTGGGAAGTATCAAAATAAGCCGTGTGAACATAGCCTTACTAGCAAATTAGACAGGGACCTTGGTCACTGTGGTCATCTGAATTGACTCTACTAAGTCGTGTGAACAAAGCCTTACTGGCAAGTTAGACAGGGTCCCTGGCCACTGTGGTCATCTATTTGACTAATACTAAGTCCGTGTGAACATAGCCTTACTAGCAAATTAGACAGGGACCTTGGTCACTGTGGTCATCTGATTTGACTCTACTAGACTTTATCTTCTGGGGCTATCTAACGAGCAAAATTTTACTGAAATAACTATCCAGAAGTAGTAAAGGAATCATTGTACAAGAAGTTGTTGAAATGACGCCAAAATATTCAGCAATATGAAGCATCAGATTTAAATGTATTTGACTGCAAATGGGGAACACTACTAGCACATATTATGAGAGGTTCCAGATTTTCATTAAGTAAAGTTTGTTTAGATGAAATTTCATTAAAATGTGTTTATAAATCTTGGAATTATAGCTGATTTTTTTCAAGTCTCAAGCATGTGGGACACCCTGTATAGGTTTCTTTTTTTAGTTGGAATGGAAGCCTTTTGTGTGGAACAGCATAAAGCAATACACTACTTTATTAGGCAGTATAAAAATATACTGCCATAGAAAAGCCAGCCATATGCTAAAAGGGCATTTTGTTTTCATACATCTGGATAATGGTGGTTTATGGGGGGGGGGGATGTTCCTGACTTATTTCCTGATTGGAGAGCCCAAGAGCAGTATGAACAGAGCCTTAGTGCTTCTTTTGATGATGGTATTTATCATGTGACACTATATTATTTTTGCCTTAACTTGTAGTACTGCTGAAATTTTTTAGGCAAACAGGAGCAATATGTAATAAATATAGGACACAGAGTTTCCAAACTAATTAAGATATTTTCCTTTTTGTACTTGATAAAGTTTGATACATGAGTTTATGGACAAAATTACGTTCAAATCCTATTTAATAATGTCTATAGGGCTAACTTGACAGGATGATCAATGACATGATTGTTGACCAACACTGAAAACTTTGCATTTCATCTTCAAAACTTTGATTACAAACTGTGGGTCACAAATTAGCTCCAAAATTAATACAAAATACTGTTACAAAACATTTGGTTCATCCTACCTATAGTCAAATAATATACGTGGAGTTACTTAATAAAGAAACACTTGTCTTAAAAAGGCAAATTCAACCAGAGTTGTTGATTTAGATGAAAGTTTAGAACAGTAACAGCCATTACAGTAGTCATGTTGTGTCTGCTATTACTAGCAGTACAAATTATGCTGCTGCACCCTCGGGGCTCTGAGATAACAGGACTGGAGGAGGGTGGGGGTAGTAGCCATCGGTGTTTGTATTACTGCCCGAAAATCTGGTGAATTTATAATCCAGAGGCAAATCTGAAAAAAAGTATATACATATTAGTAAAACATAATTTTCTTAAACGTGTACATTATACTATTAACTGTATTTACTGATTAGCTTTATGTTTCATGTAATAAATATTTTACATAATAGTTAGTTGTGCAGGATAAACATGGCAGTTTTCTTTAAAAAAAAAACAGAGCAAACTCCATCACAGAAAGTCTCTGATATTGTAGCTCAGTCCCATTCACTTGAATAGAGCTGAACTGCAATACCAAATGCATCCTGTGACAGAGGTGGTGCTCTTTTGAAAGAAAGCTGCCATGTTTTTGTAATCCTGGACAACTCTCTAATGGCATTTTCAAACTAAAGTTCTTATAAAGAGGTATTCTGATCTATATTGTTGACATATTGCTAAGTTTATAGTGCCGAGATGTGGGACCCCACTGATCCATTAATTAAAGGGTCTTTCTTTGTTGCTTTACTTGCATTCAGCAACCAGCTCTTTCACCAACTGCTGGTGCATGGTGTTAAAGGAGGATATTGTTCCCACCCAGACAATCTGTCTGATTACATACATAAACTTAATTCTACCTATAATATACCACTTAAATGTGAATAGCTAATACTGAGGATAGTCACTAACTAAGGTGTCAGGTTTCCCAGAGGCCATTTGGTCACTGTGACCAGGTGTGGAAGCAGCTGGGTGAAATCACCACATTGGAAAGTATTTAGGTGGTCTTAGGGTGGAATTCAGTAACTGGGCTCGGATAACTCAAGGAAACATTTAGGTTAAATGAAGCCCTGGGTCTCTCTCGCTTCCTGCAACCCCTAGACAAACAGCGCTTACATCAGGGACAGGCTAAATTATATCTGTGCTTTCTGTGAGGGTATATAAATATAACATAAAAGTAGACCTTATATGTATACATATATTCTTTTCGTGTATGTAAATAATATATGCTATTCATGCATGAGTCTCTATATACACATGTACTAACGGCCCTGTACTGTATGTGGCTTTGGTAATAAGTATAGTTAGGTGCCAGAATTGTGTTTGGACCTAGATAAATTATAAATGCATACACATTATTAGTTATATTTGCTGGTGTCTAGGGAGGGCTGAAGCATGAGGGCTCTGTGTCTGGTTGTGTCCTCTATGTAATCTGAACTGTAATTTACAAGTGTTGTATGTACATGTAATATATAGTGGTTTGTCACTTCTATGTTATAAGTAAGCTACATAGTTACATAGTTTGTCAGGCTGGAAAAAGACATACGTCCATCCAGTTCAGCCCATTTATTAAACTGTTGCTAAAGTGTTGAAGTGTTGCTGGAGTGTTGATCCAGAGGAAGGCAAAAACCCCCATGAGGTAGAAGCCAATTGTCCTCATGTTAGGGAAAAAAAAATCCTTCCTGACTCCAATCTGGCAATCGGAATAAATCCCTGGATCAACGACCCCTCTCCAGAATCCTAGTCACTATAACTTGTTATATTACATCTAGAAATGTATCCAGCCCCTTCTTCGGAATCCTGGTCACTATAACTTGTTATGTTATCACTCTCCACAAATGCATCCAAGCCCTTCTTGAACTCTGTTATTGAATTCACCATGACAATTTCCTCTGGCAGAGAGTTCCACAGTCTCACCGCTCTAACAGTAAAGAATCCCTTTCTATGTTTATGTAGAAACTTTCTTTCCTCAAGACATAGAGGATGCCCACTTGTTCTAGATACAGTCCTGGGTATAAATAAATCTTTAGCGAGATCTCTATATTGGCCCTTATATATTTAAACATATGTATTATGTCCCCCCCGAAGCCGTCTTTTCTCTAAACTAAATAACCCTAACCTTGCTAATCTTTCTGGATATTGCAGTCCACCCAGGCCTTTAATTATTTTTGTTGCTCGCCTTTGTACCTGTTCAAGCTCTACAATGTCTTTCCTGTACACTGGTGCTCAAAACTGTACACAATATTCCATGTGTGGTCTGACCAGTGACTTGTATAGTTGGAGAATAATGTTCCCATCATGTGCATCTATGCCCCTTTTAATACACCCCATGATCTTTTTTGCCTTGGCTGATGCTGCCTGACACTGGCTGCTACAGTTAAGTTTACTGTCATCCAGGATTCCCAAGTCCTTCTCCAAGTCACTTTTACCCAGAGTTTTCCGTGTAAAAAGTAATCATGTAATGGAGTTTTCCTCCCCATGTGCAAAACCTTGCATTTATCAGTGTTAACGAAGGAAACAAAGGTAACGGACAAGGAATGGACTTAAAGTGGCTGTCTCACCTTGCTGTTTCACAGGGTTACAGGTAGCTTCAGACTTACACCACCTGGTTAGGCTGTGGGTGGTTCTACAGCAGTGACTGGCATATCAGCTCTGATATCAGTAGCTTTTTCTGTTACAGTGACATGCAACCTTCTTTCTTCCGAATAAATTGGATGAAGTATACAATATGGGCCTATGGTGGCTCTCAAACAGTATGCAAACCGCAATAAAAAGAAAGTTTTTAGCTGAAGCTGACAAATTACGAACTGGGAAATGTCCCAAATAAACTATGTCAGTTTTAATTTCAGCAAGTAACAGTCATTAAAAGACATAAAATATACACTACTACCAACTTAGGAGTCTATACTCTGAATGAAAACGGAACATAGACGTCCATAGAGCCCCTACCACCTTTGAATTATGATGCATGGGCAGATACTCGGAGAGACGTGCCCTCTCTGGCCTTTATGGCCTATTAATTAATGTTCAGCTGACAGAAAAGGTGTCCTTTCAACAGAGCTGGGAACGAGAACTGGGCATAAATCTGTCCGAAGAGGACTGGAAGAAAACCTTCCAATTAGTCCATAAGTCTTCTGTTTCTTCCAAAGCTCAAGAATGAAACTATAAGATCTTGACTAGATGGTATCATGTCCCCACTCTGTTGAACGCGATGTTCCCAGGCTCCCCTGATGTATGCTGGCGCTGTAAGGTACACAAGGGCACTATGGCCCATATATGGTGGGGGTGCCCTGTACTGCAACCCTTCTGGATTAAGGTGCTTGTTATCATTCAAAGAATAACGGGGATAAAACTTTAAAACAGCCCCTCCACCATTCTTCTTTTTCAAATACCTCTCCCCATATCTTCTTTGAAGGGTCACTTGATTGTCTTCTTGCTTCTGGCAGCAAAAACAATTATACCTCGACTATGGCTTTCTGTTTTCTGCCCATCCATTACGAATTGGTTTAGAGAGGTTCAAGTATTGCAGCAGCTGAAGGAATTTAGGACGGACTTGCCGATGCAGTATAACAAATATTTAGTGGCATGGGGGGATTGGATCTCCTTCTGCAACTCGGATCTCTACAGGTCCTACTTGTAATTGAGATTTCCTCTGTGGAATTTGCATGTCTGGAAACATATGCATTGACTAGATAGAATCGACCCTTATGACAGGTCCACCATTGAGCCGGTTGAAAGTATCTTGTTAGTTTTCTGCTGTTTTAATTTCGTGTTTTTTCGTATTCGCTTATTGTTTATTTCAAATCAGTGTACATAACTAGGACACTGCAATTGGCTATGAGACATCATGCGAACTAATTACTTGGTGTCAATCGGTCGCTCCTTCCGGGGTGAGACACTGGCAATCATTATCTCCCAGCTTCCAGTTCTGTCGGGATGCTAGACGCGTCTCTCCTTGGAGTAGGAGTCGCCAACCGATTTGTTGGTATTTATGACCTTATTTTTACTCCTGCATATGTTCCTATTCATGATAAGCCAACATGAGTAAGACAGTATGTTTATTGCAAGTTCTCTCGTCTTTAAGTTTTCCATATTAAAAGTTTGATGCCATACTTGTACTTCCCCTGCCTAGCCATGCCTGCGGTCCTCTACCCCCCCTTCTCACCCTTCCCTTCCTTCCATGATGTTTGAATTTAGCATTGTATGATACGCTTGATTTTGTAAACTTTTACATATTTTTAATAATAGCGTTTGAATTTGAAGAAAAAAAAAGACAAAATATAAAGCATAAAAGAAATAAGAACAAAGGTACTTACGCGTTTCACACAGGCACATGCCGCGCTTTCTCAGGTGCAATTGCATTTTTATGTCTTTTAATGATTGTTACTTGCTGAAATTAAAACTGACAATTTATTTGGGACGATTTCCACTTCCTATTATATACATCATCCAATTAATTTGGATGAAAGTAGGTTACTATATACCCAGCGAACCAACTAAAGTGCGGTGGATTGCCTGAGACGTTTATGGAACCAGGCTGCTCATTACCTATCTTTTGATGCCATCTACATGAGTAGTATCATCCTGTACAACCACAAAAGGTGATTGTTTTTCATTACCCTCTCCATTACTGCTGTTTACCCTCACAGTGTTATGTGAGGTGCATCAGTCATCTGTTTTCTCTTTTACAGCACACCAGATATTGTTACAGTGACATGAATGCAGGAGGTTTATAATCTGTAGTGCATGTGGCTAGAGAGCTCTAAAGGGTTAAAACTTGTTGTTAACTTAGACAAACAAGCTCCTGTGCTAGAGATAAGACTCAGCAAGGAGTGACTCATCATGGTTAAATGGCAGCTTGAAGCAATCAGATAAAAGAGAGCAGAGAGGTGGTTGGATAACCAAGATAAACATGTACACAAGCAGTAGATAAAATCTCCTTTACCTCCTAAACAAAGCAAAATCCAAACAGCAATGTATTTGTTAATAGTCTTCATTTACTTTTCCCTATATGTTAAAAGCTAATCATTGTGATGAGAAAACCCCATCTAAGGGACTACATAAAGTCTCCTTTTTCAATGGAGCTGGATACTGTTGGGCAGTGCACCTGAATATTTACCCTAGGTGAAGGGAGGCCTACCTATGTTTCTGCGGCTATTACTATTTGTAAAAGGGGGGATCCTACCGCTACTACTACTGGTGGTTAAGTAGTTCTCTGCTGGTAGGGGGAAGGGTGTGGGGGAGCCTTATTGCTACCATTATTGTGTGATGGGAGGGATCCTACTGTTTCACTCCTACTATGGGAAAAAGTAGCTCTGCTGCCTACTATGTTCAAGAGCAGGTATCCTACTGCTACTACTTTTATGAAGTAGTGTCCTGATACTTCTAATACCATTATGGAGGAATAATGGGGGGGGTTCCACTGCCCTGCTTTTACTACAAAGGCGAAGATATTATTTTGTTGCTGAAACAGGGGAAAGTAGGGAAGGTACTCTGCTGATAGTATTCCAAAGGTAAGGAAGGTGCACTACTATGATGCATATGGCAGGGTTCAACCCTTTGGGCAGGAGGTCAGAGTGCATACTATATGAAACATTCTGCAATTGGGCTGTATTAGCTTGGCCCTTGAGTGTGCATCATTGCTGGCTCCTACAACTAAATAACATCTGAATAGGCTTGTCATTAGGTACAGATCTCCTAAACACAATACTAGGATTAGTGTCAGGCATTGTTCATAATAGGGTTGATAAGGTCTGTTTGGACTTCCTTAAAACTGTCTAGTATATTAGACAGAGAGAGCAGAGTAGTTTGTAGCGCTTTTCTACCTATCACAAATTCCATGACCCTCACAAACCTTATTAAAGGTGTTTTACCACAAGACATTTCACGCCTGATTTTTCCTGCTTCAGTTTTTAGCTTGTTAAAAGGGGGGCATGTATGATTTGTTTGAACTGCGTATCATGTGACCCAGCAGTCTTGACATTACCATGCCTATCCCCACAGAGTGCTCACTCTAGTCAAACAAAGGTCTGTTTATGTAAAGAGCTGTGAGTAACTATAATGTAGCTGAGTAGTTAACACTTCTGTCTTTCAGCATAGGGGTCCTAGGTTCAAATCTATGCAGGAACCAAACGTGGATTTTTTTTCTTCTCAATGCAAAAACCTGATTGAGGTTTCTTTTTTCCTTTTATTTATTTGTACTGTTTGACGAATTGCTAAGGAGTGCAAAGGACAAGAGTAGAATGACAGCACCTGGGGTTGAACACTCACTCCTCAGTGAGTGTGTATGATTACTAAGCACAGAAGAGACCGACAGTAGCTGCCTGAGGGGAGTGGTTGATATCTGAGCATGTGCAGCCAGGACTGAGAAGCTCTCGCCACTGGTCATATCTCCTACAGACAAGATGTACACTCTGGAGCGAGCTGGTGGGTGTATACTGGTTGTTTCACAGTTTTTTTTTTTTTTTTTTTCCGCTTCGGTATTGTTTTGAGCTGGGTTTCCTGCTAAATTAGTGCCTTATCTTTTTGTATACGGTCATTCACTTTGTTACTTCTTTTGGAGCCTATATCAGCAACATCAACTGTCCTAAATATACATTATTCTTTACTACTGATAGCATTTGTTTATATTTACTGATACCCTCACAAGCTCTTTCTTTCTTTGTCACGTTTTTTACTTTGCTTCATGTGTTATTTGTAGTTTTTATTTTACTTACTTTAGTAAGTAAGGTACACTTACCTTTTGCACTATCCCATTTTTTTTAATTTTTTTTTTTAATTTTTGTTTTTATTGTATTGGTGCGTTGTTTAAGGGTATATTCACACAGCTTTTTTTTTGCACGTAACTGCGCACGTATTTCACCGTGTATTGCGCTTAATACGCAGCAAAATGCGCACTGCAATTACGGTAATTCATAGCTCTCATAGAGAGCTATGGATCACGTGTCGCGCCCCCCCCGTGCGTACATTGCGTTTTGTACACGCGGGGGGGAATTGATATGTTAATTGTTGGCGGCGAACACGCGCCGCTGACAAAGCATGTTTATGGGGCCAGCACCTTCCCCCCCTGTGCTTTGGAATTACGCACTAATCGGCGCGTGCTTCTAAAACACCCGGCGTATGGCGGCGCGTACTATACAAGCTGCAATAAGCCATGTGAACATACCCTAAAGGTTATCATTTGATTTGAGCAACTCAATGGCTTATGATTTGTTTGTAGTCTGATGGATCACTAAGGTAGTAGCTAAAACAAAAAATTGTACAGAATTTTTAAGAATGATGAATGGTGAATATGTTTATTTCATTTTCAAGATTCCCACGTCAATTTTACTTTGTGGTATAACCCCTTTAAAGTCAATAGAGTCCACGAGGATTTGGCAGCATCTAGTTGATAACAGATCCCAAATACAGTACAGACCAAAAGTTTGGACACACCTTCTCATTCCAACAATTTTCTGTATTTTCATGACTATAAAAATTGTAGATTCACACTGAAGGCATCAAAACTATGAATTAACACATGTGGAATTATATACTTAACAAAAAGTGTGAAACAACTGAAAATATGTCTTATATTCTAGGTTCTTCAAAATAGTCACCTTTTGCTTGGATTACTGCTTTGCACACTCTTGGCATTCTCTTGATGAGCTTCAAGAGGTAGTCACCTGAAATGGTTGTCACTTCACAGGTGTGCCCTGTCAGGTTTAATAAGTGGGATTTCTTGCCTTATAAATAGGGTTGGGACCATCAGTTGGGTTATTCAGAAGTCAGGTGGATACACAGCTGATAGTCCTACTGAATGGACTGTTAGACACATCTCTCCAACAACTAATAACAGGAGACTGTGTGCAGCAGGCCTACATGGTGAAATAGCTGCTAGGAAACCACTGCTGAGGACAGGCAACAAGCAGAAGAGACTTGTTTGGGCTAAAGAACACACGGAATGGACATTATACCAGTGGAAATCTGTGCTTTGGTCTGATGAGTCCAAATTTGAGATCTTTGGTTCCAACCACCGTGTCTTTGTGCGACGCAGAAAAGGTGAACGAATGGACCCTACATGCCTGGTTCCCACCGTGAAGCATGGAGGAGGAGGTGTGATGGTATGGGGGTGCTTTGTTGGTGACACTGTTGGGGATTTATTTAAAATTGAAGGAATACTGAACTAGCATGGTTACCACAGCATCTTGCAGCGGCATGCTATTCCATTCGGTTTGCGTTTAGTTGGACCATCATTTATTTTTCAATAGGACAATGACCCCAAACACACCTCCAGACTGTGTAAGGGCTATTTGACCAAGAAGGAGAGTGATGGGGTGCTACGCCAGATGACCTGGCCTCCACAGTCACCAGACCTGAACCCAATCGAGATGGTTTGGGGTGAACTGGACCGCAGAGTGAAGGCAAAAGGGCCAACAAGTGCCAAGCATCTCTGGGAACTCCTTTAAGACCGTTGGAAGACCCTTTCAGGTGACTACCTCTTGAAGCTCATCAATAGTGTGCAAAGCAGTAATCAAAGCAAAAGGTGGCTACTTTGAAGAACCTAGAACATAAGACATATTTTCAGTTGTTTCACAATTTTTTGTTAAGTATATAATTCCACTTGTGTTAATTCATAGCTTTGATGCCTTCAGTGTGAATCTACAATTTTTCTAGTCATGAAAATACAGAAAACTGTTGGAATGAGAAGGTGTGTCCAAACTTTTGGTCTGTACTGTAGTTGTCAGTAATAAATGAAAGCCATGATGTTAGTGTAAACATAGCTTTACTATTACTTGATTTTAACTCATAATCTAGTGTATTATGATAAGTAATTAATTTTAAATGATAAAACATTATAGCATGAATTAATATTATCTAAATTTGACAAATGACAATTTATATCTATTATACTAATAGTGTTGGTCATGTAGTAGCTTCCCAAGCCACCACTAAAAAATTGTTTGGCCATCTGTCTTTGAAGACAGGTGATAATTGCAATAATCTAGAAAAAGATATTCCTACCTGTCCTAAAAAAACCTCAATTCTATTTGAGTGAACATCTATTTGTACAATTGAAATTGTTTAAGCTTAGTCTTCTTCTTCACTTGCAAAAGTTGCTACCTTAAAGCAAATTCATTTAAATAAACTACAATTAGAAAATAGATCAGAAGTGCATCATCATCTGCATTCCTTGACCACTTAAAGGGGTTTTGCCACGAAGTAAAATGAATGTGGGAAGCTTGCAAATGAAATAAACATTTTCACCATTCATTATTATTAAAAATTCTGCACCGTTTTTGTTTTAGCTGCTCCTTTAGCGATCCATTGTTGACAGCTCATCTCCAGGGGATACAATCAGGGCTGAGAGCTTCTCAGTCCTGGTCAGACATGCTCAGACATCACTTCTCCTCTCAAGCAGTTACTGAGTGTTCAAACCCGGGTGCTGTCATTCTACTCCCGTCCTCTGTACTCCTTAGTAATTAGTCAAACAGTGCAAATAAATAAAAAAGAAACCTCAATCTGGTATGTGCATTGATAAAGAGAAAAAAATCCACAGGTTTGGTTCCTGCAGGGATTTGAAGCTAGGACCCTTGTGCTGTGAAGCAAAAACATTACCTCTCAGCTACTCACAATGCTTTACATAAACAGACCTTTTTTTGACTACAGAGAGGAAAGGCCTGGTGATGTCATCCTGCGGGGTCACATGATATGCAATTCAAACAAATCACACACGCCCCCCTTCTGAGCACACAGAGCTGAAGAGTTGGATACAGGAGGTATGAAATGAGATCGTGGCAAAACCCCTTTAAATCCTGTATCATTTTTTTGCCCTTTCTGGTAATAAAGCCATAATATGACTTAACCACTTAAGGATGCAGCAGAGTGATTTTTTTTGGTCTTGCATCACTGCTTTCAGAGAACCATACCTTTTTTGTCAATATAGCAATATAAGGACTTGTTTTTTTGTGGAACAAGTTATATTTTAAATGGCACCATTTTGGGGTGCTTATGATGTATTGAAATATGTAATGATTTACATTTACAGTGGTCTGAGTTAGATTTATAACCACAGCACCGTAAATGTATGCCCAATGACGTCAAGGGATAACGACAGTCAACTATCGTCATTTTAAGTTTATCAACAAGATGAAATACATTCTGAGCTTGAACTGATGGAGTTTCTCGGTTACGTAATTCTGCTTTGCAGACTCGCATCTGTTTTATAAATAAGCCCACATGTTTAAAACATGTGTCCAGTCTCCACATGTTGGTAACTTTGCTTTTATAAGATTAATGAAATGATTATTTCACATTCCTCTTAATGGAACAGGCTTGAGATTTGTCACTTCATGGTCCAGAGAACGTAGAGAATATTTACTAACTGTCCACTTTCTTACAGACATCTGTCCTTTTAGGAATGGAGCTTCCTAGTATGAAAATTAGACATTTGACCCCCAAGTGAGCAAGTTTTCTGTGGATTAGTTTCAGTGTGAACTCATGCCGATGACTACAATGCTGGTGCTCCAAATAAACACACAAATAATTTATTAGTGAAGATGAGCTACATAACAGAAGATGACCAGTTTGAGTGACAATGCTCTCTATGGGAAGCAGAACGGCAAGACTTCAGGGGGCAAAAAAACCCAAATATTAAATTGTTGAATGGTAGAAAAACATTGCCTGGTCAGATCATTCCTGATTTCTGTTGTTCTCATGGAAAGGTTAATATTTGGCACAAGCAGCGTGAATTCATAGACCCTTATTGTCAAATGTTAACAGTTCAGAATAGTGAAGGTTGCGAATAGTGAGGATTTTTTTTTTGGCACACCTTTGTTCTTCTGATCTATCTATGCTCTGTAGTCAACCAAGTTTATCCTTTAACGGCAGCAGTTCAACCTATGGCCGACTGACACTTTCAGCAGGACAATGCCCCATGTCCATTAGGGTCATATAGTGATGGATTTGTTCCAGGAAACATGATCCAGTTTCCCTTGCTTTCTTGGGCTTCACAGTCCACAGATCTTAATCCTATAATGTTTATCGGAGGTAACCAATTGTAGTGTATAATGATTAAACTAACCAATGGTACTGCAAATTGTAATAAAAATGTTAAGTAAAGATGATGATGTTAGTGTTACCACACCTCCAAACCAACCTGTATAAAATCTTTTATGTGTTAACCAAGATAAATAATTTTGCATCTGAATCAATTTGAGGTCAGGCATCAATTTTCTGACGTAATGCACATATGTTCACTGTGAAATTAATTTGGAAACTGGCACAATGAGGACTAAGTCACAGGTTTAAAATGACAACAAAATAGTGCCCAGCGTTGGAGGGTGGGGGGGGGGCTTGAGTCAGGCAGGATGTATCCGAGACCAGTGAGAACCATCAGATCAGAATGAACAGACAAAAATGCTGGCCAGCAAGGTAAGACTTTTAGATCTTACAAATCAAATCTTTGTTCACCCTGATTCTGTATGTCTACTCTGTTTTGGGAAAGTTCTGCCAGGTAACGTTTAATTAGATGGCCCGACCGTCTGGTAAGACAAAGAACCAATTTTCCTCCTTGTGTCGATTGTTGCGATAATTGACTGTTATGAATTTTTGTCCCCAATATGATTTTATACTGGCATTGTGTTTAGTAAAATCAGGAAGAGTCACTAAGTTGTTTAAGTTTTTTTTTAAAGCCTTAGAGAATTAATAACCAGAAGAATTTACTTTAGATGAACTAGGAAAAATTAAGAGCAGAGATTTTATGATTTTTGACCACTTAGTGTCGCACCAGGATGAAGAAGAAAAGTTGAGAGTCAAAAGTAAGATTGTTTTATTGTTTTTTTTTATTTAGAAACACCTCGGCATTAATTGATATTTGTGTACCATAAATCATACCTGAACAAACTTTGGTCTCTGTGAAAAGCCAATCTAATGTGTATTATTACTCTGGTCGTTGTTAAATGGCAATCTTTAATATCATACATATATATCATACATATGCGGCCCTTATAACCATTATTTTTATAAGTATATGATTTTACTTCATATATAATAGTTTTCATTTTACATAATTTTGTATGTGTTATATCACATGTTGTTTGGTTTAGTTTTGTGAGGCACCTTTGTTTAAACTATTACTTTTTCTCAGAAAGATGTGACATGTAATATTTGGTGTCTATTGTGTTAATATAGCTTAACATTCTTTTATTCTTACCTACTTTCTGTATTTCATATAACTTGAAAAGGATGATGCATGGCTCATGTGGGTATTTTTATTTGATATCAGGTTATTAGCTTTTGAATATCCTGATTTTGTTTCATGGTACTACAATAAAATCTTTGGAATTTGAAAAAAATGCTCACGTTTATTCAAAACATAGTAAAGTTAGTATCCAAAATATGGTTTTGCATTTCAAACCCTTTGATTCTTGGTTATGTTTAAGCAGATTGTGAACACCTGTTTTATATTTATTTTTAAACTAAAGTTATGAATAATGTCAACAATTTTAAGTGAAAATTGGAGTGAATTATGCTTTTCATTGAACGTTCTGTCGTAAAAGTCAACAAGGTATCTGTGAACTACAGAACTGTCAACAGCCACATTTGGTGACACTTGCCCGGCCTCACTGACTAGTAATGGAGTCCACCAGGTTAGTAGTTTTGACAGGAAGAATAGTGCTGAATGCTGCACTGTTTTCCCATTAAAAATGTCAGCATCTGAAATGAAGGAACCTTCAACAAAGATATGAATCTAGCCTAAGAGAAGCATCTCTCTATTTGAATGAACTTTGGGTGACATGTATAAACATTGGCGCTGACAGGCCAGTTCTAAATTGCTTTAAGGTAGTATAGAATGTGCCAGAATGCATTAACCAGTTCTTCTACAGGTCATACATACAGGTGCAGTCTAGTGCCAATACGACAAGCCTGGCTCAGGCAGACCACCTCTAAAGAGGTTTTGCCAAGAAGTGAGTTCGTTAGCTCTTATCTTCTCAGGAGAGAAGATTAACTCAGCATGCTGAGTCACGGGGGAGAGGGAGGAGGGTGTGAGAGAGCCAGGGAGCAGGGAGGGTCTGCAATGTTTACTCAAATAATTACGTTACAACCAGTGGATTCTCTATACAAAAGGCACAGGCTCATTAACTGCTTTTTCTCCCCAGTCCCTTGCAAGCTCCTTCATGTTTCCTGTCATCAGATAAGAAGTGCAGACAACGCAAGCGCGGCCAGATCAGCTCCTGTCAGTGTCCTGGTCGTGTCTAATGCAAACTGTCAGGAAACTAAGGGGATCTTAGTCAGGCTGTAGATCTCACAGGTTTCACTGTTTGTAATCACACATATTTAGAAAAGTGATAAAATACCCATTTTGAAGGACCCCACGTCAACATTACATCGTGGCAAAACCCCTTTACTTGGTCTGACTGTTCTAACTGTTCTGCGCTTATATTTGGCATCAGAGAATCATTTTTTTTTTTATTCTATGAATGTGATGCGACATGTCCCCAGAGTGCCCCAAATCTTTGGTGCATTAAAAAATGTCACACAGACGCTTATAGCGCCAAAGTTTGGAGTATGCCTGTTCATACATCTATAGATCTACTATACATCTATAGGTCTATTACTGCTTTTTGAAGCCAGTAATTAATATTACTATGTTTATATTGTAAACACATGCTGTCTAAGGGCTTGTCCCTATGGCACTGGTTATTTGTCTGTTTTTCAGATGGTTTGTGGTTTTACAAACCGTCAGAAAGCAGACAAGCAACGCTCCCCCATAGACCTCAATGGAAAATCCATTCAGCAGTCCACACTGCACGGATTTTCCGCCACACGGTTTTTACAGTGCCGGTGGTCTGAAAAATGTAGAACATGTTCATTCTTCCGCATGATTTTCGGGCAGAACATGAACATGCGGGTACGGAGGTAGAGGGCTTGAATCCGCAAACAAAATTCGTCCCCCTGCGTGCCCAAAAACAGACCAAATACCGGTCGGCATTTCACTCTAAGGGAGTTTCCTGCTTATAATGTGCGCTTGTCAGGGGTCTGACCGTATGATATTCGTGAATCAGAATGTATGGGTCATAGTACCTGCTTTTTGATGGCGTACATATATCTTTCCATGAACTTTAGGTAACTTTCACACCATTGTGGTCTACATGGCACTCTAAGGCTTTCATCACACACCCTTAAAAACTTTTTACAAATGATTGTATTTAAACCTATACATATTTAAATATTGCAGATCTAAACCTGGGGTAAAAGTTATGGTGCAAAATTTTTAAAAATTGGTCCGTGACAAGAATCTGTCCTGCAACACTGCCAACTACTCTTTGAGAAAATTGGAAGCTGTTTGACATAGATCATTGAATAATTTTTAGTACAAAGTACTATGTGGATTTTCTTTTGCTGATTCCATAATTCTTTTGTCTATTGTAAATTATTTAAAAATTACTTCATCTATTTAATCTGGAAAAACATACCGCATTGATGTTTTAAATAATTCCCTTTCATTTATTAATGTAAATTTCATCAAGCCAGAATATGTTGCTACTAAATAAATGTTACTTTGTGTTATATCTGGGATTTCTGTATAAAAACAAAAAAGCTGGGTGAAACTCCACTAAGTACAATGATTCCATAATGTTTGGAAAGGCAAAGATTACAGTTTTTCATTCTCTTTTTTTTTTTTTTTTTTTTAACTCCAGTTCTCTACCTTAATATGCAGATGCCTGTTTTCTGTTTCTTGTCAAAGGATGCTGGAACACACTGTATGATGCACTGGACTTTTCTAAAGCCAAGTGAACAATTAACACACAGGACTGGTTGATTAATTGGGTTGTGCAGGAAAAGAGGACTGCATTAAAAGCTTACACACAAAAAAATAAAACTCTATGTAAAGACTGTAATTCCTCATGGGCAGGGATATTTCTCCTTCTGTACTAGACTGTCCAAGCACACTGCTCGGCTGCACTTGAAACTACTAGAAAACAGATTGAAGAGTACCATGCAAGTTCAACCTATTCTTAGTTCTGCACAGAGTCTTTCAGGGGCCCATTCTCAAGACAAAGATGTCTCAGGACCTCCTGAGTGGGGACCCACAGCTATCAGCCATTTATGTTATAACCCACTGCTATCGCACAAGTGTCTGAGATGGGGACACCCCTTTTAGTTTGTAGAACTTTGTTTTTCTCATTTGATCATGCTATATATTCATACTTTTCTGTATTTGTCATGCACAGCACCCTGCAATGGCACTTATGTAACAGACTTTAATGATCTATTTTAATTATTATAATTGTGACGGTCAATGGACTAGAGCTGCTGATAAAAAATATTTCTGTAGTCCATTGTAAAATTAACAAAAAGTACATGAAACAACAAATGTGGTATATAAAAGTAACTACTACTTTAGATACAAGCGCCAGGTGTTTCAGGGAACAAGCTGCACAAAGATCGTCAGGGGAAATCTCCTGCTGAAATCCTCAATAAAATAAAAAGTGTATATACTTGGTATAAAAAAATTTACATCAACCCCCGGGGTTATAAAAAACTGCTTTGGAGTAACGTTTCCCCTCCCCCCCCTTAACTCTATACAGCTAACAAGACTATTATAGTCAGTAGGCAGGGACGCCATCAGAAATTTCAGGGCCCCATACAGGTGAACCACCTGGACCCCCCCACTCACCCCCCCCTTTTGCCAACCCCCATCGCCCCACCCTCACTAGAAACCATCCCAAGCCCAACACAGCTTGCAGGGGGCCCCCTTGCTCACGGGGCCCCAAAGCATACCCCCTGTGCCCCCCTTTACGGCGCCCGTCGTTGCATACCCCTTTCTCCTTTCAAAAAAATTTCCAGTCTACATAAGGGCATGTTAGTGAAACACGCTCACACTAGCAAGCTGGTCTAAAACCAAAGATGGAGGAGGTTACAATGAGGTTATTAAATAATCTGTGAAATGCTGTGGCAAGTTGTTTTTTTTTTCAGAGCAAAGCATCCTTGTTTTTCTAATCCCGTACAACCCCTAAACTAGAAAAACAGCCATTATAAGGATCAGTGCACTTACCTACAATTGCTGTGATACTTGGGATAGTTATTGTGCTGTAATTCCTAATACTGGAACAATACCATGTCACATTAGGGGTATCCTGTGAACTCTTAGCTTCCGCAATGTTGTCTGCAAAGTAAGATCCCCATTTATTTGATACAGAATGATTTTCTTGTACAGGATGGCTCTAGAATCAAAGAAACAAAGGTACTTTAACATATTCATTATGCAAAATTCTAAACTTTATCTACCTCATCTGACAATGTTCATTTATGGAATAACAGACAACACTGTATGTTTTAATTTCCTTTATTGGAATTACTCTTGGTAACATGCTTTATATTTACGGTATCTCTTTTGATAATACTTGTCAATATGCATGGACCTTAATAAACACATTTATAAAAAAAAAAATCTTCATTATGTGTACTGTGAAAAGAAAAAAGCTTAAAAGCTTACTGCATACATTTATACACACTGCAATCAATAATAAGTTAAGTATTCAGTAAGCTCTGATGCTCCCCCTATAGGCAGCTGCAGGCAGCCAGAGTTTAAGCCATGCTAAGAACTCCACCCAACAATAAAAGACAGGAAAGAGGTAGAAGTACTTAGCTAAGCGCTGTGCCCCTTCAATTCTGATTGACTTTGCACAAAGAGTGCAGTGAGCAGTATATGGACTCTATATAAAATCTATAAATAATATATAACCTTCAATGTTGCAGCATGCATGATGTTAAAAGAAGGATAATGACCCCGTAATCCCAGAGACTAAACATTTGTGCCTTTTTAATAAAAACCCGTCACATTGGAAATGGAACAAATCTGTTGAAAAGAGCGACAAATGATATAGTTTTATTTTGGAAAACTTTAGTAAAGAATATTTTTTATTTATTTATATCTTTGCTTATTTTGGGGTTTAAGGGGGTCCCCCTAGTGGGGTTTTCATATGGACAGTGATCTCTTAAGCTACTTTCACAAAAAGCGGTCAATTAATGATAACACCGCCTACTGGACTCCATAAATAGGGAATTCATTGAATAAAATACAACTTCTACTGAATCTTTTCCTACTACAATATATTACTCTGCTCAGATCTCCCTGCTGTGTAACATGTGCCTGCAGATCAGATAGCATTTTCAATGTACATGGATGTGAGGTTACGAAAAGGGGATACATTTATTAAAATTTTTCACATAAGGTTAGTGCACAGACTGGCATATAATATCTATGCCCATGTTTGAGAGATTGAAATGTATATAAAAATGGGTCTGCTTAATGTAGATATCGAAAATCAAGCAAATATGCCATGAGAACTGTATAAATACACTAACAAATAGAAAAATACTATGTTTTTCCTTAACACAACCAAAAAATCTGTAAAATCCCAATGACACAATGCTGAGTGTTGTACAAGGTTAAAGCAATATGACCTCTTTTGTGGGTCTGTTTGTTAGTTTTAATAATATAAAATTCAGGAGTAATA
>JAODAL010056716.1:0-23119 GCA_025379985.1 Phyllomedusa bahiana | reverse complement strand
AAACTTTTCTTCATTGTCAACCCCCTCAGTGTCGCATTTTGCTCCTTTGGTCTAAAAAATCGAGACCGATTTGAAACCCATGCTCACATCTGCTACAGCGGTATTCACCCTGGACCTTGCTCCAGTAGTGCATACATATGGCAGATTGTGCACTGCTGGAAATTGCCAGTGAAGCTGCCCATTATCCTGGTGCAACAGCAATGAAGAAAAAAAATAAAAATAAAAAAAAAAAATTTATTAAGATAGAAGTATTAAATAAAGAGGTTTGTTTACTTACCAGTTTTTCTCTCCTGTTTTTAACTCCGGTTGTTTGAACTCCGCACTCTGTTCTTTTAAAAGCACTCCGTTTGAGCCAAGAAATAGAGCAAGTTTATAGAGCACTTGTGCTGCAATTTATACCTGCTTACACCTAGAAAGAAACCCCTCCCCCCCTAGTCATGTGACTCAAAGGTCCCGAAAGTACACCAGTGATGCAAAGGTCCTTGGAGTACACTAGAACTTTTTTTTTTTTTTTTTTAAAGTGTCAGAACTTTAAACACAACCTGCAATAGAAAAATAAAACAACTTTGCTACAAACCTTATGTAGCCACTCCCCAAATCCTCCGGTTGTTTTGAACTCCGCACTCTGTTCTTTTCAAGCACTCCGTTTGAGCCAAGCAATAGAGCAGTTATTATTTATAGTTTTATTTATAGTTTTACATTATTTCTTTTTTGTTTTTTTTTCAAGTGTGATAACATAACAACATACATCCCTCCCTGCAGTTTTTAAAGGTATTTTTTACACGTTGTGATGTGTTAATTCGTCCGCACACCCCATAAGAAATTTAAAATTGTCCTAATCATCCCCAAAACACTTCTAGTTGAGAAGTCATTTGCCCTCCTGGCTTTGAGAGTGATTAAAGCCAATCAATTCAATGGTTTAATTTTCCTCCAAATCCTTCTTCAGTGATTAGGGACAGAGTCCCCTGAGATCAAATGATGCGACCCCATAGTGACTCCAGCCCCAAAAAAATTTGAAGCCTCAAATTGTGCAATTTGTGTCCAGCCCTGGAGCCCTTTTTGGACACTACTTAACCTTACAGAAATCTCTTTTCAAAATCTGATTTTTTAGAGAAATTTGAAGCTCCCCTGATTCCCCCAAACCCGGTGAGAGCCAGTGCTGCCGTCAGCCATCTGGTAACACGGAGGTCCAGCTGCCAGGCCAGACTTACAGTGGGTGCGGTGGAGAGCCCAGGCTAGCGTCTGTCTCTATTAACACGCGGGTTCAGCTGCGGGGCCGGAGTTTACAGGGGGGTGCGGTGAGAGCCCAGGTGGCGTCCGTCATCTATTAACACGGTAAAATGCCCTTATGATGCAGCAACGAAAAACAGTCGTGCTGAAGCAGAGTGCGGAAAGTGGAAGTGTGAGGTAAGGGACCTCCAGCCTTCCTCAGTACACAGTCAAGACCTGGGTAGCGCTTGCCCCTCCGTATGAGTGCGGCCCAAATTGGGAGCTTCATTTGGGGAAATGTGGTGGTTGACGTTCCTGTTCCACCCAGGTGCCCTTTTACTTGGCATTCTTTTTCTCGTTTTACTCAGCGTGCTGGAGTCTCTGTTCTTTGTTCTCGGTCCATGCTCCATACTCCATGTCCTCTGAATAACCTACATCTGGTAAAGTCTTCCTGTACCTCCCTTGTACAATTCAAAGGAATATTTGTACCCGCTATTTTGTACATGCAAGTTTTTTAGTAGTTTAATTCTAGAAAACAAAATTTTTAAAATAGGATGGAATCCCACCACGTCTTTGTTTCTCTTTTTTTTAATTGTATTAATTGGGTTGTCCCCAATACAGGGATTGCTAGCTATGTTAAAGATCTTGCAAAAACAAGTCATTTTGCAATATGTGTCCATTTACAGTGTCCTACCCTTTCCTGTTTTGAAAAGCACCATCACCCTTGAGCCACTCTTGACAATTGTGAAAAAACAAATGTCTGTTAGAAACCACATTTTTTAAAATTAGGACCTGTAGTATAGCTGCATTTCACAGCAACATGCCCCAAAAATTAAAAACTGACCCTTGAGCCACTTTTGACATTGTGAAGAACAAATTGTCTGTTAGAAACAACATTGTTTTAAAATAGGACCTGTAGCATAGCTGCATTTTCCACAGCAAAATGCCCCCCAAAATTAAAAACTTTGACCCTTGAGCCACTTTTTACAATTGTGAAGAACAAATGTCTGTTAGAAACAAAATTTTTTAGAATAGGCCCTGTAGTATTGCTGCATTTCAAAGCAGCATGACCCAAAAAATTTTTAAAAATTATTCTCAGCCACTGTTAAAAATTGTGAGGGAGAAATGCCATTTAAAAGCCACATTTCTGTTCCAAAGGCCCATGAATATTGCTGTATCTCACAGCAACATGACCCAAAAAATTTTTAAAATGACTTCCCAGCCACTGTTAAAAAAATTGTGAGGGAAAATGCCACTTAGAAGCCACATTTCTTTTCCAAAGGACCATGATTATAGCTGTATCTCACAGCAACATGACCCAAAAAATTATAAATATGACTTCTCACCCCACTTTTAAAAAATTGTGATGGAGAAATGCCACTTAGAAGCCCCCATTTCTGTTTCAAAGGACCATGATTATAGCTGTATCTCACAGTAACATGCCCCCAAAAAATTATAAATTGACTTCTTCAGCCACTATTAAAAATTGGGGATGGAGAAATGCCACTTAAAAAGCCACATTTCTGTTCCAAAGGACCATAATTATAGCTGTATCTCACAGCAACATGACCTCAAAACCTTTGGGACAACGCGAAAACTTCTAAAGATAAAGAGAGTAAATGGAATACGGTGTTGTCATGAAACCTTGCTTTCTTTACAGTCTCCTCCAGCAAAACCAGCAAAATAAAACTGTTGGGAACTGAGAATAAAAATTGCAGTAAGAAATTATCATTTTTAAAAAAAGTTTTCAAGAGGACCATTTCTGTTTGAAGAGGAATGTGAAGTAGACTGGCAACTAATCGGTGACCTCGGCAATTGGGGGCCAAAATCATCAGAGATCCATGCTGATTCATCTTGATGAAAGTCAATCGATCCACATTATCTGTGGAAAAACTGGATGCGTTTGACTGTAATGACTCCTCCAGCTGTCTGAAGGTCCGCTCAGATATGACGCTGGCTGTGGGCAGGAAACCCCTTCTATGGCGTGGCGAGCGAGTCGGGCCATTCGTCCATTTTGGATACTCAGAAGTCTATTGGGTCCGGAACACATAAAAAAACATCGGTGTTGAGATGCAGATAGTCGTGCACCATGATCTTAAGCTGGTCTCTGGGTGTTGTACTGTATGTGTGCCCTGCATTGCATGCGTTGGTGGGGGTGGTAATAAAGATTGCCAGAGGTCACCCATTAGGCTTCTGCCACCTTGCCTGCTGTTGCTGCTGCCGCTACGGCTACTTGGCACTCTACTGTTGTCACGTCGCTGATGTTGTTCCACTGTGACATTAGAAGAACGTGAAGCAGACGCAACAGATGTCTCCCGTTGATCAATCAGCAAGGTCTCCATTTCCTGCATTTTACTCTCTATTTGGGGGGTGGAAGGAAAGTGCTGAGTTTTGTTTTGTACCGGGGATCCGGAGGGTGGCCACCCCGTAACTGTTGTTCATTTTGATGGCCTTATGCGAGGTTTATATTGGAGGAAATGGAGGGATCCAAGCACTCATGTGAAGATGGAGCCTTGATTTCCCAAGCCTCTGGGTCGAGGGGCACTAGCAAACTGTCTTCCTCATCTTCCTCCTCCCCTCAAATTCGCGCCAACCTTTTTCCAAGGCAGGGACGTCGGTAACGTCGGTGTCTAGGAATACCCCCTCCTCCTCCCCTTCCTCGGCACCAGCTTCAACACAGCCCTGACTTGCTCAGATGATGCACCCCGAGAACTGATGCGCCGCCTTTGCAAATAGCCCTGGACCCCGAACCACTGCCTAATGAAGACCGATGAAATTGTGAAACTGTCGGGCCTTGTGGATTCGACGGAGAGAAAGGCTCCGTGTCCGCATCTGTGTCCTACATGAAAAAACTTTGAGATTCTCGGTTCACATATTTTGATCAAAAGATGTTTAAGCTGCCCACGACTTTCAACGTGATCTCAAATAGGGCAGTCCTATACTATCTTTTCCCCTCAATAGAGCCAATTCCAGGCCTCACTGGGTCAACCGAAACCCCCATTATACAGAGAGAAAAAAAAAAACACACCAAACCCGCAAGCTGCAACTTCTTATGACAGCCTGTGAGAGTGGGCAGGTGCAGAAAGCAAAATGGAGGCACCCCTTCCTCCCCCTTAGGTTAAAATCAATATACACCAAATATAACGTATGGGTTTTGCACAAAAAAAATTTCTGAAAAAACATATACAAACCTGGGTGCCACTGGCAGGGCTGCGGCACACACACATATATATATATATATACATGCCCGATTTGAGATCACGTTGAAAGTCGTGGGCAGCTTAAACATCTTTTGATCAAAATATGTGAACCGAGAATCTCAGAGTTTTTTCATGTATGATAGATAGCATAAATGCTTCTTTAGGGATTTCCACGTAATGTATTGCCCTTTTCGCATCTGTGTCCGTCTCCTCCTCCATCGCTGGCGGGACCTGATGTTTTAGAGTGTCCAACGATCGTTCCAGAACTAAGATCACCACAATGCTGATGCTGACAAGGGCATTGTCTGCACTGACCATTTTGGTGGCTTCTTCAAAAAAGGCAAGGATGGTGCAGAGCTCTTTCACCAGCCTCCACTCACGGTGGCTCAACACCCGAGGTCCGCACCGCTGCTTGTCAGGCCATGTGTCACTTCGTACTGAGTAATGGCATTGCGCTGCTGCCACAATCACTGGAGCATGTGGAGGGTGGAATTCCAGCGTGTTGCCACGTCAACAATAAGACGGTTGACGGGGAGGTCGAGCTGACGCTGCAACGCAGCCAGGCGGGATGAAGCAGGGTGCTAACGGCGGAAGTGCGAACTCAGACCTCGAGCCTTCCTCAGCAGGCAATCCGACCCGGTTAGCGCTTTAGACATTTCTGGACGACAAGGTTCATGACATGTGCCAGGCAAGAGATGTGCTCCAGCCTACCGATCTTAAGGGCGGCCAGCAGATTTCGACCATTATCGCACATCACCTGGCCTGGCACAAGGTTCTTGTCACCCAGCCAGCGCTCGGTCTCGTTGCGGAGAGCCGTCCACCGCTCCTGACCTGTGTGTGGACGGTCTCCAAGACAGATTAATTTTTAACACGGCTGGTTTCTCTGGGCCCGTGATGCCACCAGAGGACCTGGGGGAAAGAACCCTGCACCTTCTCTGCGGTTAGAAGAGGTGCGCTGAGCCTGAGAGCCACCGTCACCACAGAGTCATCCACCCAGCTCACCCAGTGAGCTTCACAGAGATATAGCGGCCTTGGGGTGTGCTTTCTAGTCCATGTGTCG
This sequence comes from Phyllomedusa bahiana, assembly GCA_025379985.1. Lineage (NCBI taxonomy): Eukaryota > Metazoa > Chordata > Amphibia > Anura > Hylidae > Phyllomedusa > Phyllomedusa bahiana. The sequence continues at coordinate 17,650 of JAODAL010056716.1, read as the reverse complement.
GTGGTGAGATGGACTTTTCCGGACACAGATGAAATTTTAGATGACACGTGGCAGGCCAGGGCAGGGACGGCTTTTCTGGCAAAGAAATGCCTGCTCGGCATCTGGTATTGGGGGCAGGCAAGGGCCATGATGTGGCGGAACCATCTGTGTCCACCAGAGGGAAAAGGGGCAACATTTCCCGGGCCAAACCCGGGCAACCCGACTTTAGGCTTTTGGTTTTGGGGAGGGTTTGGGTTAAAGTTTTTTTTTGCCCCCAAACCCTGGAAGACAGAAGGCGGGGCTGCTGACGGGCCCGTGTACGGGTGCAGGCCCTTTAAAAAGGCGGGAGGAGAAGGGGTAGGATGGGTCTTGGGGGTTTGGGGTGGTATCGGGGAGGTTTTGGAGGCTGAAAGGGAGGCTGCCCCTGATCATATTTGGGGGGAAGGGGCAGCGGGAAAGCTTGGTGGTGGCGGGGGAGGAGGGGGGGGGGAGACGGTATGGACAGGGGTTGGAAGCTGGGCGTGGGGTATACCCTTTTTTGGCCAAAGTGTTGCCTCAATCAACTCTCATTCGTGATGTGATTGACATTTGGTGGTGGTTAAACACTTAGTTTTTCCCCTTTCAAATGCGTTTAGGGCAAGGGGGCATATGAGATCGTGGGTAAACGAGGCTTGCTAAAGAAGGCCCAGGCTTGAGAGGCCCGGGCCTTTTTGACGGCGAAAAAGCGAGGAGGGGGGGTTTCCCGCTGCCCGTGGTGGCAAAATCATATGGGACTTCTGCGACTCCCCTTTCCTTTTTTGAGGGGGCCTTTTATGACACTCCCCCTTCTCCCCCTCGCCCAGTGATGAAGCGCTCGCAAGCAAATTCGCTGAAAAGCCCACGTTGGTCCGCAATGTGTATCATCATCATAAACAGGTGACTTGGTGTCCCATTCTGCACCCGGAGCTGGGATTACAAGCAAGAGGGACTGCAAGAGTTCCCGGACCCCCCCGGGATTTTTCCCGATTGCCGGTTTCCCTTTCCCCCCTTGATGGCATCAGTAAGGGGTCGAGCAGACAAAATTCCTTTTTGGCCTTATCTTTAACATCCCTTCTGACCCAACCGCATTTTGTCATCAAAGAGGTCTTCGAAAAATGGATTATCCACAGTGGGGGTACACGAGTTGCATTTGGGGCTTCGCTTCATTTTGGGCGGATGCTACGATGCTGATGACAACATTTGGGGCCCGTGTGGGAGGACGAGGAGGTAAATGTGGATGCAGGTTGCATTAACCCTGAAGAACAGATTGGCGAGCTGTTTGTTACTAGATTCACAGGGCCCCTGCCCCAGCGATGAAAGGCCTAGGTCTTGCCCCGACAACCCGTGGCATGCGTGTTATCGCCAGCACTGGAAGGGCCCCTTTTTACTTCCCTCATGTCTCCCCCCCCTTTTTGCTTGTTTCCCACTTGCATTTCGCCCCTGTTAAAAAGATAAAAATTTTGAGAGGTTGGAAGTTTTGGAAAGTTCTTATTAAAAGACGGAAAAATACAGCTTTTTAAAACCCCTAAATAAAAAACAAAATTGCTGTATTAAAAATTTAAGTGCAAGGGCCTTATCAACAAAAGATGGATGGGCAAAAGTGAAAAAACACCTATTGAAGATAAGAAAAAAAAAATTGTTTTTTTTTGACCTAAAATACCCCTGAGGTGAGTCAAAATGTTATTCAAATTTAAGTGCAGGTGCCTCTATCAACAAATGGTGGGAAAAAGGGAAAAAAACCCCTATCTGAAATGTATAGGGGTAATAAACGAATTTTTTGCACCAAAAAAAATACCCCTGCGGTGACGACCAAAATTGCTTTATTCAAATTTAGGTAAAAGGTGCATTATCAAAAAAAGATGGATGGGAAAAAAAAGTAAAAAAAACAGTTCTGAAATTATACGGAAATCACGGTTTTTTGCCCCTAAAAAACCCCTGCGGGAAAAACAAAATTGTGTATTAAAAATTTAAGTGAAAGGGCCTCTAAACAAAGTGGACAGGGCAAAAAGTAAAAAAAAAAACATATCTAAAATGTATAGGACAATAAAGGTATTTTTTGCCCCAAAACTACCTGCAGTGGGAAAAAATTGCGTTTTCAAATTTAAGTGAAAGGGGCCCTCTATAAAACAAAACTGGATGAGAAAAGTGAAAAACCTATTGAAATGTATACGGAAAAAGGATTTTTTGCACCTAAAAAAAAACCCGGGGTGCGCAAAATTGCTGTTTCAAATTTAAGTGCAAGGGCCTTATCAAAAAGTGGAGGGGCCAAAGTGAAAAAAAACTATTAAAATGTATATGGAAAATAAACGGTATTTTTTGCCCCTTAAAAATAACTGCGGGAGACAAAAATTGCTTTTATTAAAATTTAATGAAAGGTGCCCTTCAACAAAGGGATGGGCAAAAGTGAAAAAACACTATCTGAATGTATAGGATAATAAAAGGTATTTTTTTGCCCCTAAAAATCCCCCTGTGGTGACGAAAAAATTGCTGTTTTCAAATTTAAGGCAAGGTGCCCTATCAAAAAAAGCTGGTTTGGGAAAAAAGTAAAAAAAAACACTATTGAATGTTGGTAATAAACGGTTTTTTTTGCACCAAAAAATGACTGCGGGGGTTCGACAAAAATTGCTTATTAAAATTTTAAAGTGCAAGGTGCCTCTATCATTAGCGGGGGATGGGCAAAAGTGAAAAAAACCCCGTATTGAAAATGATGGTAATAAAGGGTATTTTTTGCACCAAAAATACCCTGTGGTCAAAAAAAAATTGCTGTATTAAAATTTTAAAAGTGCAAAGTGCCTTATCAAAAAGCTGGACGGGGCAAAAAGTAAAAAAAAAAAACTATTGAAAGTTAGGTAATAAACGGTATTTTTTGACTAAAAATACACCTGCGGGACGACAAAATTTGCTGTATTCAAATTTAATGCCAGGTCCCTTTATCATGCTGGAGGGAAAAAAGGAAAAAAAACCTATCTAAAATGTTAGGGATAATAAAAAGGGAGTTTTGCCCCCTAAAAATGCCCTGCGTTACTAGAAAAGACTGTATCCTAAAAATTTAGGCTGCCAACATACAAGAAATATTTCAACAGAAAAATTTTAAATTTAAAAAGCCTTGCAATCAATGTTTAAAAATAAGTCTGGCTTTTACTATTTTCCCTATCCTTTAAAGAGCTTGTCTGTGTTTGCCCGCGGGCCCCCCCCCGCTCCCCCGTGACTTTTTAAAGGGGTAGATGCCCTTTAAAATTAGCCTAATACCTAAAAAACTGCAAACTTAATCTACCTAAGTTCTAATGTTCAAGTGAAATTTTGCGTCTCTGTGAACAAATAGAACAAATTTGTGAGTTTTTTGTGAGCTGTTTGCTGAACGGGGCATGGTTTTCCGCCAATCGAACCCTACACATCCCCGTATGACGGCACACACAGCTCACCCCGCTTATTCTTTAAGCTGATTTGCTGGCCCCCAAAAAGACAGGAAGGCTGAAAATGCCCCGATATTAATAGATTATGCACAGATTTTAACCCAATTACGGTGATTAAAAAAAAAGATAAAAATAAAAACCGTGCCCATTTAACTTGTCGTAATAATCGTCCCCTAACGCCCCTCCTTGATTAAGATAACTGGTTATCCCTTGTTTTCAATGGGTTTTCCCTTTTAAACTCCTGTAAAAAAGAAGATTTGAAACATAACACAGTATGTGTCTCTCCATTCCTGCAGTAACTCTTACATAACCGTGCATTATATGAAAGTAATTTGGAGGTAACAGATGGATGTTCAAGGGGATATGACAACAAATATGCCCTACTAATCCCATAAATAATATTTGAGTGGCATGTGCACACTGCATGAATCAAATTAAAACTGTCCTCCCATTGGGCTTCCATGCTGCAACCACAGAAGGTTTACAGATATAATGACATGATATAATTTCCATATTTGAAGGAAGCGATTTTTTTAGACTAAGGAAAAAAAAAATCTCATTCTTAATATTTATTAACCTATTTTTGAGAAGGATTTGCCGTTGTGCAGATAATAGCAAAATGCCCCCTTGTTGTTAAACGTCATCAAGATTGGTTAGCAGAAGTAGATGAAGTGAAAATGCTGGAGCATTTCTGTATTTTCAATACTTTTCCTTATACTTTTATAATCTAATACAAATATTCAGTGTCCATAGATACTCATGCCTAGAGGGACCACAAAGTAGAGCCTCTGCTTTGAAAAATCATGAAAAGGACTGTGAACATTGTCTGACTTTATGCTGTCCACTGTCAAATGTCTCAGTTATTCTATGACTGCAGAGAACGACAGATTATTGTAACCACTTAGTGACCAGTCTTAGACCTTAAAGGGGTTGCTCAGTTTAAATAAAAATTAAATAGTAAGCTGACTCTGCCAAACAACAAAATAAAGCTTGTTATTAAGACAGGGGGAGCCAGCTCTGGAACGGAGGAGTGGTGAGCATAGGCTTTTTTTTTTAAATTTTGTTTGGCAAGAACATCTCACTACTTTGGTTTTCTTTAAACTCCTTTAATGAACTATTACAAGAGCCATAACTTTATTTATTTATTCTTTTTGCCATAACCATATGAGGTCTTGTTTTTTTCATGATTTACTTGAGGTGTATGTATCTTATTTGTTATTAAGCTTTTTCTCTTTATTCTTTCTTTGCATCTTAAAGGGATTGTCTCACTACAAGGATTGCTTGTTATGTTAAAGATCTTCCAAAAACAAGTCACTTTGCAACATATGTCCATTAACAGTGTCCTATCTATTCCTAGATATCCCCTCTTGTATGGGCTGCATTAGCTCCTCAGGTCGCTATAGCTACAGACCTGTTCAATCTCTCATGATAGGCTGCGAGCACTGGTTGCTCTAGCTACAGACCTAGCTTCTACTGCAGCCTAGTAGAAGCCAGTAAACACGCCTCTGAATTCAAAATGAAACCAAGAAAACAGGACTGAGGTAAGATGAATAAATGTAGTGAGACAACCTCAAGCGAGCAGAGAACTGGGGGGCGCAGAGTCTTTGATGGATGTGGTCCAGGCATTGCGGACAGAGTTGAGAGAACTGCGGCTGGAAGTGTCCCAGATGAAGGCAGAATGGCTACAAGCTCCAGAAACGACGTCGACTTCCCGCAGCACCCCTTTCAGAACAGCCCCACATCGGGGTCCTACCGCAAGAGGTCCATCAGATGTGCAGAGGTCTCGGGGGCCCTTCTGCTGGGCTTGCCAACAGTACGGCCACATCGCCAGAGAGTGTCGCGAACGTGTAAGGGCAGGGCCGGGGTTAAACTACCGACTGCCACAATAGCTGGGCGTCGTGGGGGGCAAATGAGCCAAAAGTCCATGGTGAGGAGTGTCTCTATGCAGTAGTCTGTTATGGAAGAGAGCAGAAGGCAGAAAAGTGTTTGTTTTTTATAGTTCAGAGTGACCTTGCCTTGGGTTCTTTGGGGAAATTCGGGGACATGATGGAAAAACAGAAGTGGCAGCGGTCTTAGGTGAGGCACCCCAACAATGGTGTGTGGACGTAAAAGGGGATAGTTTGATGGGTGACTGTTTGGATAAGCTTGGCAAAAAGGGGTCGGGGTTTTTTTTTTCACCCTCCCGTGGGGGTGGATGTGACCCGGGTGAATGTGTCAGGACGGTACCCCTCTATGCCAATGAGGGGGAAGGTATGGCAGGACCCACAGCACTGGATATCAAAGGTCTAAACAGATGGTGAGGGCTGCAGCATCGGTGAGCCTTTGGGGGCATGTGAAGATCCCGGCGAAAAGCCTGAAAGATCCCGCCGCCCAAAAAACAAATTTTGATGTTCCGGGGTGGGACGGAGGGAGTTAAATGGGCGGGAAAGTCTTGATTAAACCCAGTCTCAGGGGAAGAGTCCCGGAAAGCCCATGGTACTCGGGCCCCTTTGCCATGGGAAAAGGGGGGTATTCCTTTGAGATCCCTCATATATGGACAGCGAGTTGCCCTTTCCCAGCGAACCCCCTACTAGTGAAGTCTAGTTCCGAGAAAATTTTCCCGCGGTGACATCCGTAGGCCGACAAGAAGTCGGCCTGGACCTATGCAGTGGGGGTACGGAAGGGTGAGGCTTCAACAGCGGAGTGGACTGGCTGAGTAATCATGGCCCAAAAAGGGGTTTTTACCGCAGGGCCCTGCTCGGGCAACAACAGCTGTGGAAGATACACTTTTTGGGAAATTTTAGGAGGGATTTCAAGACATGATGAAGATTTCGGGTGTTTTCTACCATCGAAAACGAAAAACCCCATGGGTGTGCTATGCCCTCAGAGAAAGGTACCAGCAAATCCCACCAAGATTCCCGGAAGTGAAAGATTTGGTTTCCCGTATGTGGAGAAACGGGGTCCAAGAGAGTCAAAGTCCGGGCTGCTCTTTTGGTCTTGGTGCGAAAAAAGAGGGGTCTAGGCTCTGTGTAAATTACCCGGGAAATTTAAAGCCCAGATGTTGAGGTTTGCCTTTTTCCCCCCCGCGGATTGAAGAAACGCTGTTGGCTGTAGGTATGCAAAGTTTTCTTGACTTCGACTTGGCCACGGTATGGTAGGTCCAGTGGCTAAAAAGGTGGGAAAGAAGCCTTATTCTCCTATGGGGCTCTTGAGTTCAATCGGATGCTTTTTGTCTGTCAACCCCCTGGGGGACTTCCCAGCGGTGATGGGCATTGTGGGGTTTTTTTAACTTTTATCGGTGTGTTTTTGGGCGAGTGAGGTTGGGAAATTCCCTTTGTGCCCACCTTGAAACTGAACGGGTTTCTGGAAGATGCGAGCCCGGGCTCAAGATAAGAAAAAGAAGTGCAGCTTTTCCCAAAAGGAATAGAGTATTGGGCTGTGGTCACCTAGGAAGGGGTTTACAAATGGCTAAAGTAAGGTGGAAGAGCCCAAAACTGGCCACTTGTACCTGGAGGGGTGCTGCGTTCCGGGGGATGGGGGGGATATTCCGAAGATTTACCCCCCGTTTTTTCTCATTGAGGGCCCCCTTTAAAATGGCTAGTGAGGGGGTACGGCGGGGGGCCCCCAAAAAAATCGCCCTTTGAGTGGGGACTGGCAGAAAAGGTTTTGAAGCGGTGAAAGGGGCGTGACCAGTGCCCCGTTGGCCCCTTCGCTTTTTAAACTCCCTTTCGCGTTTACGGGGGGAGTTCCCGGGGTTTGGGAGGCGTGTGTCCCAGGTGGGAAAGGGGAAGAGGGGAAATTGCCTATCCCGTCGGTACTTGGGGGTGGAGGAAAATCTGAAATTTTAAGTCCTTTAAGTTAAAAACTTTTGGCCGGGTGGGGCCCATGATAAAAGGGTTTGCAGAGTACCCTGAAGGGCGGGGGTGACGCATGACGGTAACAACCCCTTGGCGCATTTGGAGGATGTAAGCTTGGGCCCCTGAGCAAGATGCATGGCCCGGTCTCAAAGTCCCAATTTCCCGCAAAGTTTCGGTGGGAAAGGGAAAACGGGAATGGATGCCCTCTCCGGGTTCCAGTCAGGTCCTCCGCGTGTTGACGAGGAGTTAGAGGACCTGAAATCCCCGACTTTGGCCATTCCTGATTCCAGGAGTGGCACACCAAAGTGGGGGTGGCGTTGTATGCCCATGGTGTTGGGAAGACAGTTGCTATTTGGGAGGGTCTGATGGTTGCCCAGTCTGCGGAAGTGAAGGGTGGGTCCGGTCTGGGTCGGCCCCCGGCAGAAGAGCACCCCAGTAAAGTAGGGGGGGGAAAAAAGTGTTGAGGCAGTGGGATAAGTGAGTTTACAAGGGACCCCTTTCCCGGTCACTTACAGTCAGAGTTTGGCCCGATGGGTTTTTTTCCCCCCATTCATTTGGGGGAAAAGGGGGTGCTGGGAACCCATGAGAGGGGCGCCCCCTTTTTGGGGGTGCCAAACGTACAAGTGGCTTCAAGTGGTGTTGCTTGATTTTTTAAGATGGTTTGGGAAACTTGCCCAGGGTCGGCTTGGGTTAATAGAGATGAAAAAGCGGCTTCCCCTCCCGACCATCCCGGGTTGCCCCTTGGTCTCAGGGTCGACTATGTGTAGTAGGGTACTCTGCCCCCTTTTGGCATCGAAGTTTGGTCAGGGGTCATTTAAATAAGTACGCGTGGCTGTGCCACTGGGTCGCCGCGAGTCTGCTGCGAGGCGGTCTGCAAGCACTTTATACAAGTGTTTGGGTGCCCCCAGGGTACATTTGCGGGGGCATGTTTAAAAGGGGCATAAGAGTGAGCTGTTCAGTGTATGGGATTGAGCTTTCCCGCCCCACCCCGTATCCCCGCGGGGGAATGGGGCTTTAAAACATTTTTCCGCACCGATAGATGTGCGGACTTTGGAAGAAGTCAAATGGCTAGGGGGCCGAGTCCCTGCCTGAGTGATGTGGGCCCTTAAAAATAGGGTGCACGTCCCACGGTTACTCCCACAAATGCTGATTTCGGGAGGCGGGGCCCGAAGTTGGGATCCATCCCACTGCTGGGCACAGGAACACCCCCGCCGGCTGGGGAGGGTGCAAAAGGTTGTGGGGAACCCCGAAAAAGTGGTACTCCTAACCGTCGCCTGTGGGAGGGGTATGCCCCCGGGGATGGGATGGTCAGAGTAAGAGGAACCGGAAAGTTTTTGGGGGGGTGGAGGCGGGGGCCCATATGTGGTCAGAGGGGTTTTGACCCGCCATTCGTCTAAGGTAGAGCCGATGGGACAAGGGGCCCCTAGTAATTGCAAAGAAACTGAAGTGCGTTAAATTTGAGGCCCCTGGGGACAAGTACCTCTCCCTGTCAAAAACCCCCCTTTATTTGAAGAGTGGTGGGCTGTCCCATTTGGGGTTTAACTGAGGGGTTTAGTGTGGGAAACTTGCACCCGGGGGAGGGTTTTGGGAGTAACAAACCCTTCCCCAAGTGATGTGCTTGAAGCCCCTGAGCCTGTAGCCCCCTTTAGGATGAAAAAGGTTTAAAATGGTGTTTTTAAAACCCCCCACGTGATTGCAAAAAAGAGGGTGGGTGGGGTGGGTTGCCCGGGGGATGAAAAATTTTAGTCGGGGTTTGGTATTGGGGATAGAGGATTACCCTTCATTGTGTTTATCAAAAAAACCCATTTGGGGTTTTTTTAGGGTTGAAAAAGGGTTTTTGGGTTGCATTCTCCCGGTTTGGCCAAAAGATGTAAAACCAAATTTTCCAGTTTGGTGTAGGGCAAACGAGATTTAACTTTTCAGTGGAAACTGTAACATTAACAATTTCCCCAATTTTGTGGGGAAAAAAGGTAAACCCTTTCTGAGGGGGAGAAAAGGGGGGGAAAAGGGAAAGGGAAAGGGAGGTGGGTTCGTTTCCAGCTTTCTTTTAAATTTTCCCGGGTTTGGGAAAATGAGTGTTCAGAGGGAAAAGATTGGAAAGAGCTGACTGGCGGAAAAAAGCCGCTGTTGTTGGAGGAGCCCCCGGGCCGAAAAGGACACTTTGCAAAAAAAATGACAGGAGCGATTGTACCGGAATATCGGCCCATCAGGGGAATTTTGCATTCAGTGTGGAAACGGGTGGCCAACGAGAGGAAACCTTTCTTTATATGGGGGCCCACCCCATTTGGCCCCGGGGGACTGTGAGAAGGCATGGGGGGTTAAATTTTAGGGGTTCAGGTTGGGTTTTACGGGCCCAAAATTAAAGGGGTTTTCAAGTAAAATTTCCCAATTAAAGGATTTAAAAAGAGGGTTTGTTTTCACAAAAAATTATAAGGAAAATTGGTTCCCCTGTGAGAGATTTTGGGTTGCAATATGGGTTTTTGGGTGGGGAAAGGGGGGTACTTTTGGTTTTAAGTTGTAAGCTTTTGTGCGAAACCCCCGTGCGGCCCAAATTTAAATTTGGCCCCAAATTTCCCAATGTTTCCTATTTTGCTCTTTGGGTATTAAAAAGGGGGGTAAGGGGTGTCGGTTTTTCCGAAACCCCTATGGGTGGGGTAAATTTTTTCGGATCCAGAGGGATACACTGGGGGCCATCGCGCTTGGGCGGGCACAAGGGCCCCGGGTACTTATTTTTTACCAAGTTTTGGGGGGGAATTGTTCACTACATTTTTAGAAAATCTATTTAAATAAAATTTGTTGTTGAACTGGTTTTTGAGTTGTTTCTTTGCCCGAGACTTGGCTTTTCTGGGGTAAGCCTGCCTTTAGGCTGATTACACGATCCCCATTTTGTACACGGGTTTTCTATTCGAAAACTCCTATAGAAATGAATGGAGAAGACTATGAAAGACCACCCTTCTCACCGATTGGGTATTTATATTTGGGTTTTTTTAAATCTTTTCTCAAAAAATTTAAAAAAATTTTGGGTTTGTTTTGGAACTCTTCTAATGTGATAAAATGTAGTGTAAAAATTTTAAAATAAAACCTTTTTTTGATGTATTTATTCCATATTTTTACATAAAAACTAAATATACAAAATTTTGGTAAATCCCCCAAACCCCCCAATCTCGCTATAACCCCAAAAAACCCACACGTTTTCCAAAACGCTTTAATACCACAAAAATACGCAGAAAACCACGCATACTATGTCAAAAAATTTTTCTGACACAAAAACATGTTAAGAATCACACAATTTAAACTTCCATATTAAATTTCTAAATATATTGCAAATGGAGAGACAGTTACTTACCCTCCTTAAACGGTCACAAAAACCAATTTAAATTTTTCAAAAAATAAAACACAGTTCCCCAAAAAAAATTTTCCCTTTTGTACGATATTGTAATTATTGGTAGGACTTAGCACTTCTTGCTGTGCACTAATTTTTTCAGAGTTTTACAATTTTGATTTTGTTAAACTTTGGAAAACCCTTTTTCAAATTTTAAAAGCCCACAATAATAAATAAATCAACCCTCACACGGTTTAAATTTTAAATTTTAAAAATTTGAAGAATTAAATTTTACTATAAAAGGGGGTGGTTCTGGCGGGGTTACATGGTTTTAAAATTTAAAACCAAAAATTATTTTTCAAGGGTGTTTTTTTAGGGGTTAATGGCCCCAATGACAAAGTTAGAGGAAAGGGTGGAGTGCCCTTTTAAAAATGTTTTTCAGGGACTTGGGCCCAAAAGCTAAAGGGCAAGGACCCCCAAAGGAAAATATTTTCAAAATATTACCTGTTCCCCGGGGCCAAACACCAGAGAGGCACGGGAGAAGGAATTGAAAAAAGGGCCCAAAAAAAAATTTGGCGGGAGAAAGGGGATTTGGGGTTTTTGGAAACGGGGCTGACACTGCTGGCAAACAGACCCCTATCCGGGGACGGACTGCCCCCTAAAATGGGGGGGGGCAGCTGTATTGGGGGGAAAAAAAAGGGACGGGGGAAGTTGGGGGAAATTTAAACAAGGTCCCGGGGGAGGGAAAATTTAAAACATAAGAAAGAAAGATAGTGAAGATAGAGAGCGGGGAAATAGAAATTTAAAATCAGGGGTGGAGGGGGGGGGAGGGGGGGTGGGGTGGAAGGGAAATTTTTGGGTGAAAAAAAAGGGGAAATCAGGGAAAAAGGAAAAAAACTAAAAAAAATTCTAAATTGGCATCTAACCAATCCCCAGGAGTCAAAACAACAAAATAAATGAACTAGCATTACTAAATCTAAAGGGAAAAAAAATGACATAGGGGGGAAAACCCAAACTTTGGCTGGACGAGAGCTACGACGGGGGGGGGGGTTTAAACTTACGGGTTTTTCCAGCTATTTAAAAGGGGTTTCGTAAAGCCCGGAAGGGGGGGGGAAAAATGGCCCTCTAAAAAAAAATTTTTCTGTCTAAAACCAAACACTGCAGGGAAATAAAGGTACGGGTAATGAACGGGTTAAAACATTATGGGAAAATATACAGGGGGGGAAACAAAAAAACAAAAATAATACAAATTTGGGGTTCTGCAAAGGGCCCCCCCAAATATAACAGAACCCTTTAAAGATTACTCCTTATGCAAAAAAATTTGGACGGCAAATAAAAAAATGAGTTATTTTTAAGGGGCGACTTTAACAAACCAACATAAATTGGAACCCTGAAACCTTATTCTCAAAAAGGGAAAAACAGGTTTTTGCCCAAAACCCTTAATGAAAAATTTTTGGCCCAAAAGGGTCCCAAGAACGACTAGGGGGAAATCCCCTTCTATTTTTTAATATTGACAAATAGACCAGAAGAGTAAAAAAGGGTTTTAAAGGGTTGAGGCACCTGGGGAAATATTTGCCCCATAAAAAAAATACTTTTCCGTTTATCCTTCAATAGATTTTTTTGTAAAGAGCCACAAAAACATAAAATTTTGGGAAAGGCAAATTTTAATTGCTTAGGGGGGCCCCCTAAACCAAAAATTGACTGGGAAAATGTGTTTAAAATAAAAACATAAAAATAATAAAGGGGAAAATTTTTTTAAAAACATCCTAGGCTACCACTTTGAGGGGTACAAAACCTTTATGGTAATAAAAAAATTTTTTGAAAAAAGGGAAAAACCCCAAATTTGGAACAACCGAGATGAAAAAAAGAAATTTAAAAAACAAAAAAAAGTTTTTCACAACAAAAACAGGAGGGTAAGAAGGGGCGCTAAAAAGCAATAGGGAAAAAAAAAAAAGGTTGTAAAATAAAGAAAAAGGGAAGCAAACTGGGAGAGGTAAAGACATATGAAAAAGAAAAATTTTTTAACCCAAACCAAAATTTTTTTTTTAAACTATATAAATAGAAAAAAGGATTAAAACAAAAATTTTTGGGCCCCTTTTGGAAAAATACAAGGGAAGTTTTTTGGGGCGATAAAGAAAAAAGTAAACCTTTTAAACATTTTTTTTTCTCCATTTAAATTTACCGGGGAGGATGGTTTCCTGCCCTAACAGAGGTATGAGGTTAAACCCCAAAACTTAAAATTTTTTTGTCTAACCCGGGAAGAAGTGCACTCCGTCTTAAGAAGATTAAAAAAAGACAAATCCCCAGGTCCAGAAGGGATACACCCATGTTCCTAAGGGGGTTAAGGGGATGTCATAGATAGGCCCCAAATTTTTAATATTTTATGGCTATCTCATCACTTCTATGAGGAAGTCAGTACTAACTGGATCGGGGTGAGGGTTTGGGTGTCAAAAAATTAAACAAAATTTTTCTAAAGCAAATTTTAAACGGGGCCGCAAAAAAGGGGGTAAAAAAAAATGAAATGTTTTGGGGGCTGGGGGAAAATGTTTCAAGTGGGTAAACAACGGGTCACTGATAGAAAACAAAGGGTCCCTAATAAACCACAAAAACTCAACTATGCTGTAAATGGGGTTTTAAAACCCCAAGGGTCAGTATTGGCCCCTATCCCCTTTAAATTTTCAATTTAAAGATCCCCTTTCAAGGGATTTTCACAGTAGGGAAAAATTGAATTGCCCAAAATACAAGCTCTTTTAAAGTAATCAAAAACAATAGAGGGTAAAGTTTTAAATTTCAAAGGGATCTGGTAAGGGGGAGGGCCGGGGAGGGAAAGGCTGATAGGTTTTTTAAAACAGATAAAGCAAAAGGGTTTTGCACATGGGGAGGAAAAAACCTTTTCTGACTACATGTTTTAAAAGGGAAAAAGGGTGGAAAAATGACAAGGAGAAAAGGGCTTTTGGAATCCCCGGTGGACAGTAAAACTTAAAAATTTTAAGCAGCCAGTGTCAACGCAGCTGCCAAGGGAAATAGGAACAAAGGGTGCAATTTAAAAAAGGGGGGAAAACCCCCTGAAAAAGGGAAAATTAAAAAAAACCAAAAAAAACAAGTCACTGGTTAGACCCACATGGAATAAATTTTTACAGTTTTTGGGCCCCCAGTGCACAAAATACAAATTTTAGAGGGTTGAACAGTTACCCAAAAACGGCAACCCAAAAAAATAAAAGGACGGGGGGACTACAGTACCCCAAAAAAAATTTCAAGATTTGGGGGTTTTTTAATTTTAAAAAAAAGACGGCTTCGGGGGGGGATAATAAATATTTTAAAAAACAACAAAGGTCAATATAAGGATCCCCCAAGAAATTTATACCCCAGGGGGTTTATCTAGAACAAAGGGGGCAACCTCAAAGTCCCTTTAGGAACGAAAAATTTTTTAAAAATAAAAAAATAGAAAGGGGAATTCCCTTTACTGTAAATTTACGTGAAACTTGGAACCTCTGCCAGAGGGGAAAATTTTTAACGTGAATTCAAATGACGGGGTTTCAAAAAAAGGGTTTGGGTCATTCTAAGCGTGGTAATATAAACAATTTATAGTGTCTAGGATTTTTGGAGAAGGCATTGATCCAGGGATTTTTTCCGGGTTGCCAAAAAAATTTTTGTTAGGAAGAAATTTTTTCCCTAAAATGAGGACAATTGGCTTCTACCTCATTGGGGTTTTTTGCCTTCCTCCGGATCAACACCTTAGCACAACAGGCTGAACTGGATGGACGTCTCGTCTTTTTTCGGCCTTACAAACTATGAAACTATGAAATAGGTTGATTAAAATATTATTAAGTAAAAACTTGTCAAAAACACCCCTAAAACGTGACAAGTAAATTTCCTCTTAAAAATGATCTTTAAATGAGGTGTTTTTCAGAAGCAGATTTTATACAGTAAATTTACTCTTTAAAAAACATTGTGTGATCATATCCTAACACATATACTGAAGACAGACTGTGAAAACCCATTGCCACAATTGTGGGGTTGCTATGTATAGCACCACTTGAGGAATAAACTTGGTACCATTTTATACTATGAGCTCTTAAAAGGGTTTTATCTCAAAGGCATTTCATTCCTGATTTGTCCTGATTAAGCTTTCAGTGTCTTCAAAAGGGGATGTGTGTGATTTGCTTGAACTGCATATCATATGACCCAGTAGGCTGACATCACCATGCCTTTTTTCACTGTGTGCTCACTCTAGTCAAACAATGGTCCGTTTATGTACAGAGCTTTTAGAAGCTACAATGTAGCTGAGTGATTAGCACTTTTGCCTTCCAACAGAGGGGCCTAGGTTAAAATCCCTGCAGGAGCCAAACGTGGATTAAGGTTTCTTTTTTCTTTTTATTTATTTGCATGCTTTGACTAATTGCTAAGGAGTACAGGAGTAGAATGACAGCACCTGAGGTTTAACACTCGCTCAGCAGTGAGTGTGTATAATTACTAAACAGAGAATAGACTGACAGTAACTGCAAGAGGAGAGGTGATGTCTTAGCATGTGCGGCAAGACTCAGCTCTCGTCACTGGTTGTATCCCCTGGAGACGAGCTGTACACTATGGATCACTAAGGTAACAGCTAAAACATAAATGGTACAGAATTTTTAATAACGATGAATGGTGAAAATGCTGATTATCTAATTTGCAAGCTTCACACATCAATTTTACTTGGTGGCAAAACTCCTTTAAAGAGAATTTTTGTCTGAGATTAGCATGAACTGATAATACCCTGATTCCAGCGATATAACACTTACTACTTTTCAAGCAGTCGTTTTTATAAAATCAGCATTTATCTCCTAGACCCCAAGCCAAGTGCACTAGTCCAGTGAATGCAGAAAATGCTTGGTAGTCCTGGATATTCATTAACTGCATCCCCTCCCATCCGTTGATAGACAGCTTTCTGCTTTTACTGTGCATAGGCAGAAAGCTTTCCATCAGTGGTGAGTGGAATTGGGAAGCAGTAGAGCGCTCAGCTCTCTGTGCAGGAGATAATTAAAAATTCTGAATTGAAAGTAGTAAATAATAGATTCCTAACATCAGGATCTCTGGTACAATTTATGCTGCCCTCAAATTATGTAGCATAAAGCTAGTCCTTTTCAGTGTAATTCCACCAAGAAAAGTTTTTTCGTTGTATAAAACAATAAAATATCTTGCAGTCTAATGCATGCTCTAATGCCTCCACCCAGAAGGTTGGGGAAGGGGTCTACAATGCATACCATTCCTAAAATTAGAACTCCATTTTATTCTCTATCAGTGCAACATATAGGACAGGTGACCATGCATGTACACGGCCCTCTTTGCTAAAATCCATTTAACGTATTGAAATAGTTAAAGGGATACTTCCATCAGAAAGGAATATCTCTGTCAAAACCAATATTCCAGGAATCTTTTCTAGACACTGAATGCAGAGCTGACTAATCTCAATTCACTGTAGGTGCTGCTTATCTCTATGTTGTCTCATTACAAATAGTAGATAATGACATAATGATTCCTCCAGTGACGTAACTACTGCCGTAGCAGCCGTAGTAGCCTTCTGTCCATAGCATTCAGAGGCAGGCCTCAGAATGGAGGGTAAATGCCCTCAATCCCCAGGATTTCACGGTCTAAATAACTGTTAAAGCCCTTAGCGGAGCAGAGTGTCATCGGTGCCCAACCCTGCTATTCAGCCTAGTAGGCCTAAGGCCTTAAGCCTACTAAGGGTTGGCTGCTTGTTCTGACATAGGCGAGATGACGTCACATCATGGTGCCTCATAAGCAGTGCCTCACTTAAATAAGTCGCTCTGCTGCTTATCGGGATCATAGTCCAATGGGGAAATCTCAAGAAAAAACAGAAATACTACAAAAAACATGACAATACTTAATTCCATCAGCTGAACCCCCTGAAGATTATGCACCATGCATGTGGCTGTTCTTCTGGGGTTCAAGGAAATGAGTTTGGACTACACAATACTAATCTAAGTGCTACAGGTCATAGCCCAATCTCCAGGGGGTTAGTTTTATGCCTAACCCCCAACACCCTAGAATACTGTGCCTCTAAGCTATGCCCTTTACCTGCTCTCCCACCCCTGGGAAGCTTGTACAGAGGTGGGGGACAGTGAGGGAGGTGCTGGAAAAGTGAGGAGTCTAAGATATTTCTGTGCAAATTATGCAAGGTCAAGTGGTGGCTAGGAGAAGACATCATGGCATTCTTCACATTCCAAAATCAGTAGCACACTATCAACTAAAGAAGCTATCAAAGGGAACATAAGAATATTTGAAAAAGCATTTCTCCTATCTAGAATATATGAAAAAAACTTTTGAGGTTCTCAGTTCACACTTTTGATCAAAACTGCTTAAGCCACCTCCGAACTTCAACTGGACCTTAAGCAGGTGGTCCTACACTATTGTTACCTCTCGTTTGGGTCCTATTCAGACCTCCATAATCCAGAGAATGAAGGAAGTTGATAGTGTGCTACTGATTTTGGAATGTGTATGTATGTTACAGCCCATCAGTGTGCACCTATGCTCATTTTTTTCAAAAGTGTTTTTTTTGATGTGCAGAACCATATATTGTTTCTAGTCTGTATCATGGCATTCTGGACCGGATGTAGAGCAAAAGGTAAAGTGAACAACTCATCAGAGAAGACATTACCTGTGAGTCCTTGGATGTAACTGCACTGTAGTAACTCGCATGTCTGTAGTGCACTTGTGTATAACTGGTATCTACCACTATATGGTCACTTTATGGCAGTAATATACAGTCATCAGAACCTGTGTACAACTGGTACTTACTACTTTATGGTCGCTGGATGGGAGGAATAGTAGTCATTGTATATTTATCTTTACTCAGTAATAGTAACGAGGTTGTGACGAAAACAGCCTAGTCCGCCGGCCTGCTTGAGGGACGACGGCCTGACTTGGGGTGTATCTCGACGTTGCGCTGGCCCCTAGGGGAGCTCAAGGTCACCAGATACTGTTCCACTGTAACCCTTGCCACACTGACACAGGGAAACAAAAAATGCTGCCACCAGTTTCACTCGTTTAGTTATAAGATGGTGGTACCGACTTACGGGGAG
>JAODAL010056715.1:0-23119 GCA_025379985.1 Phyllomedusa bahiana | reverse complement strand
TTTACTGTTTTTTTGAATTATCCCCCCCGGGAATTTGATTGGTCTAAACTTCTCCATGGCTAGGGGGGATTTTGTGCTCCTATTCTGATTGGGCTGAGCTAGCCGAGACCCCGCTAGCTCACCCATCAGCTCTTTTCAGCATTTTTACTGTATTTTGAATTTTTCCCGCTGGGATTTTTGATTGGTAAATTTCTTCCCATAGCTTTTAATGGTTCACTGTCGTTCCAATTTGATTGGCCGGTTTCTGGCGACCAAGGGAGAATAGGTTTCAGAATTTGAATACCTGTATTTCCCCGGCCATTCCAATTTCCTAATTTTGACTTAGGATATTGGAAAGTGATTTTGTTTTATGTAATTTTTATTTTTAATGTTTCAGCTCTTTTCCTGAGATGTAGAACGCCTTTATAAAGGCGATTTTGGATTTATCTCCGCACCGACTTGTGGAAATGATTTTCTCCCCGCCCCAGCCTGTCTCGCATCGGAAACAATTTTCGGCGCAACCCCGCACGGCGCCTAAGTCCGCACTGCGCCCCACACACTGGCGAGGCGCGGCGGACTTTTCCGCATGTATGAGGGCACTTCCTGGACGGCGAATCTTCAGCGCAGCGCCGCACAGCACCCATGTCCCCGCACTGTGCCCCACGCACTGGCGAGGCGCGGCGGACTTTTCCCCGCATTATAAATCGCACTAACCTCCGGCGGACAACTCAGACGCAGCGCCGAACTTCGCCTCATTCCCGCACTGCGCCCGACACGCTGGCGAGGGCGCGCGGACTTTAAAATGATATTATGAGCGCGGCCCATCCCCGACATAAATCAGGCACAGATTACGCCGGGAAACTGGCGGAAAACGGCGCCTCGACCCGGCGAGCTTCATACATGTGGCCCAAATTGTCTCCTGCAGGAGTTCCTGTTATAAGTTTTATATCCCTCTTAATAAGTAGGTGCCATCAATAGAGTCATAACATTAGAATCCTAACATAGTTTATACAGTTCGGCATGGCATCAGCTTACCATGTTCCTTTATTTTTGTTTGAGTTATCCAGCAGAACTCGGACTATATACAACATACAGCTTAGAAGTTTGAGGGAAAAATTGAACAGCCGAATCCGAAGACCTGAAAGAGAAGATAAACAATGTTATGTTATCCTATTTTTTGCCTCATCGCATGCAAGTTTACAAAAAGCCAGTTTATTACATCAATTTACAGTAAAACCACCACAATTTGGACATAAAAGTAAAGCTATAGAAAGGGGTGAACTGTGCAGATTACCTTCAAAACCGCAGTAAATAATTCACTAGACTTGTGCTGTAACTCCACAACAGAGCCCTAACGTCCAAATCTGCTCTCAGGTAAAGACTGCACAATGACAACTTTTTATCCAGTTTTTTCAAAAAAAAATTACTGTTGTCATGGCTGAAACATTTTTTTTTTTAGTTACAAGCAAGTTGTAGCAGTGCTGGTATTTTACCACAACTCAGATAAAGTTGCAGATAAAAAAGTTTTTCCCCACAATTTCCTGTAGCATTTTAAAAATTTTTGAATTTGAAGAAACCAAGAACTACATAATTGATGATAGAGAAAGCTGACTTTGCAGACAATGGGGCACATTTCTTGTAGCAGTGGCCACAGAATTCTGGTACAGCTTTCACTAAAATACTTGTGTTAAATAGTTTTTAAAATTTCAGTGACAATAAAAAGGGGAATGACCTCAATGATAGAGTGTGATGTGGTGAAAGTGGTAGGGTTTAGCATGCAACACAATTTGGCATAAATGGTGCAATTAGGGCTTGTCCCCACGGCTCAGGTTATTTGTCAGTTTTTCAGACGGTTTGCAGTTTTACAAACTGTCTGAAAACTGACAAGCAAAACTCCCCCATAGACTTCAATAGAAAATCCGTTCCGTAGTCCACACTGCACGGATTTTCCGCCGGACGTTTTTTTACACCGCAGGTGTTCCGAAAAACTAGGAACATGTTCATTCTTCCACCCGGTTTTCAGCCAGAACATGAACATGTGGATGCGAAGGGGGAGGGATTGAATCCGCAAACCATGGACAAAAGGCGTCTGTAGTGCTAATAGATTTATTGACCATCCGGAATCCATATTGGACATTTATCACTTTTAAAATTTATAGATGATAATAGCCAGGCTTTAAGCTGTAATTTTCCTACGCTTGCTAAATGTTTGTGAGGAAACAGTATATTGACACAGAGGGTTATCAGGGCCTCGTTGTTGTGGGAGCGTTGTACCAAGTAGCCACATAGCTCTGTGCTGGTGTAAACAATTACTACCCAGTGATGTTTGGGGAGAAATCATGGGAATCCAGGTGTCCATGGTTCAGGGTTGCTTGGATCTATCATGGGTTTTTTTCCAGTGCCAGGTTAACCCCTTAAGAAACTGGCCATTCGAAGGAGGGAGGCCTTATACTGGAAAAAGTACTGATCTGGTCACTTGCGTAAACACTTGGATATCAGGCATTTGTTTCAAGTAAGATATAAGCTTGGAAGTTTGCTGCAAAGTTAGAAGTAGCTGTACCTGTGGGCCATAGGAGGGACGCCTCAACGCCACGTGTGGATCCCCAGGTGAATCTCTCTATCTTCGCTGGGCCCATTTCCCAGCTGATGACACAGATAGATGAAGCTGATCAGATGCCTGGTGGAGCTTGGACCTGTATATGGGGGCACCCGTGAAAGGTGTTGATCTCAGGATTATCTCTCTATTTTCGCTGGTCCGTGTTATCAGCTGATGCCAATAGATGATGCTTATAAGATGCCCTGATGAAGCTTTGACCCATATATTGATGTGATGAAAGTATTTGTAATCCATATTATGCATGCCTTGCCTTTATAATCTATATTAAGCAAAAGTATATACCAATATCACACTATCTCTTGTAGTTTTATGTAATCATTGAGTTACTCATATAATAAAGTAAATAAAGCATTGGATGTTGCCTTCTTTAAAGCCGTACAGGAACTTAAAGATAGTTGGCAAAAACATTTTTTACCAGAAGTTGTTAAACATAGGGGCAGAAGGTTTTTTTCTGATTAAGGGAGTGTTGTTAGCGACTCCTGACCTTAAAAAGCAGATTTCAGCAAAATTCGAAAATCCGGAATATGGTGAAAAAACACAGGGAAAAAAGGGTTTTTCTGATTAAGGGAGTGTTGTTAGCGACCTCTGACCTTAAAAAGCAGATTTTAGAAAAATTTCCCGATAATCCGGAATAAGGTGAAAAAACATGGAAAAAAGGTTTTTCTGATTAAGGGATTTGTTGTTAGCGACCTCCTGACCTTAAAAAGGAGATTTTAGCAAAATTCCGATAATCCGGAATATGGTGAAAAAACATGGGAAAAAAGGTTTTTCTGATTAAGGGAGTTTTTGATTAGCGACCTCCTGACCTTAAAAAGCAGATTTTAGAAAAAATTCCGATAACCCGGAATATGGTGAAAAATACATGGAAAAAGGTTTTTCGATTAAGGGAGTTTGATAGCAAACCTCCTGACCTTAAAAAGCAGATTTTACCAAAATTTGATAATCCGGAATATGGGGGAAAAACACATGAAAAAAGGGTTTTCTGATTAAGGGAGTATTGTGCGACTTCCTGACCTTTAAAAAAGCAGATTTTTTAGCAAAATTCCAATGTCTGGAATTTTAAACCTCCATCCAATAATCGGAAAAATAGTGTAAAATTTTGGAAATAGTCTCTTTTAAGAAGAAAGGGGTTGTAATAATTGTTGTATTTCAGGGGGAGCAGGCCCCCCCTATTGGTTTTGGCCAAAAGTGGTCACAAAATATTGCATTGAGTGAATCAGGGGATAAGTGTGATAAAACATGTGGAACCAACTGATGTGGTTACACGTTTGCAAAGGGTAAAAATTGAAAGGAACAAGGAATTGAATGCTACTGCATTCAGTTCCTTAAGAGGTTGGATTTTGTTACGTGCTTATAGGAAACAGCATGAAGAATGTATTTAGTTCTTGGGAAAAAAAACAGGAGAGAGAAAAAAAAAAGTAAGTAATATAGTAGTGAAAAAGCAAGTGTGATAGAAATTAAGAGGTGTTTTAAATACATAGGACAAATAGCTATATCAGTTTTATTTTAGGAAAATAGCAATCCGGCATATAAGAGTCCCTTATAAGACCTAAGACCCAAGTCTCTTTAATCTGGCAGTTATCTCTAGAGAAACACATGCAGCGTATACATAATGAAGTGGTTTTATTGTAAAGATAAGCGGTGTGAAAGCTTTATTGTCTCTAAATTAATGTGTAGAGTTAGATGTCCGGTCTATGGAGTTACTATTTTAGACGGGTTCAGTTCTGTGTTCAGAGTCAAATATTGTCATATGTTTGGATTTCTTTGTTTGTTAGTTTGTTGTTGTGTTGTGTTATGTGTTGCAAGAATGTTTTGAGCCAAGGAGAATGTGTAGGTTGTGATAATGCGGCATTTTGTTTTATGGTTCTGTCCTTTTCTCTATGATATAGATTCCTCCAATGGAATAGTTAAGGTATAGGTATACAAAACTTGATGTACAGCTTATAAAATGTTCCCGGGAGTGTTATAGCCTTGAGTGGTGGGATAAAATTTTGTCTTTGGTCAGTAGATAAGAACAGTTTCAGCTCATTACAACTGCAAGGATATGTACTTGTAGAAAGTATATTTACATCTGGAAAGTTTTAGACGGCCTAATTGTGAATGGGGACTGAGTTTACTATTTTAATATAAGAGATATTACTTATAACTGACATTTTGTGTGTTTTGTTCCAGGCAAATCTTCCTGATATATTGGAATTAATTGTTCTTTATTGAAGGAAAAAGTTGTTTGTGTGTAATTGACGTGTTTTTGTTTTTAAAGTAATTAGGTAACAGGTGTGTAGACGATGTATGTAACATAGAGAATATACTTGTGTAAGCCTATATTATAAGCATATATAATGTATGTCATGTCTGGTTTAAAAGTGACCTATAGTTGTCATATAAAGGATATCCTCTTAAATTGGCTTTTGTTAAAGATAAATCCACGTGGTATTTACTGGGGCTAATTTTTGATTACCTTGCATTGTGCACACATTTTAGTTTTGAAAAAGTTTTTGTTGTCATGTTTTTATGGACGCCTTTTGCTAATGTTTGCTTTCCCTTCCCCGACGTTGAATTGTCTGGGAGGGGTGTGATTAATTTTCTGTTTATTTGCAGGAGTGGAGAAAAAAAAAAAGATTTCAAGTGATCCAATGACATCTAATAAAAGTCATCAGCGCTATCACTTGTTGAAATCAAGCCTCAGGGCACAGGAAAAGTTAACCATGAGTGTATTTGGTAGTACTAATAGGTTTTTGGTTAAAAAAATTAGATTTTTAATTTGAACGTGTTCCAAATGTAAACAACTGTGCATTCCTTATTTGCCTTTTTATAAAGATTTTAACAAAGAACCCTTTGTGTTAAAAGGGGACCACCAGTGTTTTTTCCCCACCCCGTTGATGTATCCCCCTGTTTTGTTTGTTTTTTTCATTTTTTTTGTTGTAATGCTTTGCCTTTGCGACTAACCTGTTGATTTTCATATTGCATGATAATATTTTGAGCGATTACTTTGGCATCCCCGGGGCGATAGTCATAGTCGGCCACCATCAAAAGTTTTTCGAAGTGAGCAGTCGAATGAGCTGACCTTTAAAATTCTATGGGAAGCAACAACACTTCTTTTCTTACACCCAAACGGGCGGAAAAAGGGTTAACAGCCACACAGTCAAATGGTCCTGCTACATCTTAGGAAAACCCTTAGGCTATAAAAGCCACAAAAAAAACCACACACTTCCTATCCCTGTTTTTTGTACCAAAGCATGCCCCTTAAACCCTGCATCCCCACAAATTAAAAAGGGGCGAAGACGATTATTTGAACCATCATTTTATTGAACGGACTTAATACCTGTCCGGGAATGCGCATGACCAAAACCCCTGCATGACCACAGAAAAAAAAAGTGCCAAAAAAAGAGTCTTTGAACCACCATTTTTTTTTAATGATATTGACAAACCCGCCCTGGACCGAAAGCATGCCCCTTAAAAACCTGTTACCCCAGATTAAAAAGTGCGGAAAAAGGAGTCTTTAAACCCCCCTTTTTGTTAAACGGGAAACATTTGAATCCCTGCCGAAGCAGCATGACCCCCAAAACCTCATGCCCCCAGATTAAAAAGTCCCGGGAAAAAGGGTCTTTCACCCCCATTTTAGTTAAAGGGACATTGACTTACCTGTCCTGGACCGCATAACCATTAAACCTGTCTACCCCCAGTTTAAAAATGCGGGAAAAGAGTCTTTGAACCACCATTTTATTTTAACGGACACTAATATATCGTCCGTACCGCAGAATACCATTAACCCTGTCTGACCCACAAATTAAAAAAAAGTCCGGGAAATAAGCTTTAACCACCATTTTTTTGAACGGCATTGAAAAAATGCTTCGGACCGCAGAGACCCTTAAACCTTTCCTGCCCCAAAATTTAAAAATCCCGGAAAAAAGGAGTCTTTAAAACCCCTTTTTAGTTGAAGGACTTTGACATACCTGCCCCGGGCCCGGAGTATGACCACAAAACCCCTGTCTACCCCCAATTTAAAAAGTCCCAGAAAAAAGGATCTTTCAACCCCCCTTTTTAGTTAACTGGACAATACTGCCCTTTTCCTGGGCCACAGTATGACCATTAAACCGTCGACCCCAGATTAAAATCCCGGGAAAAGGGATCTTTCAACACCTTTTTTATTGAATTTGGACATTGATTCCCCCTGCCTTGCCACGCAGCCCCCGGCCGGAGTTACTGGGCGGTGAGACCCCAGGCGGGCATTTATCATTAACACCGGGGGGTAAAATGCCCTGATACCACAACAAAAACGTCGTGCTGAACAGAGTGCGGAAGGGAAGTGTAGAACTCCACCTTTCCTCAGACCAGCAAGCCTGGTACGCTTCCCCCTTTATATGCGCCCAAATTAGCTTCACTTGGAAAACTTGGTTAACGCTCCTTTTTCCCCCCGGTGCCCTTTTCTTGGCATTCTTTTTCTCATTTTACTAAACGTGCTGGGGGAAAAATTGCTCGTCCCTTTTTCTCTGCCCGGCCCCATATCCTTTCCCTTGAAAACCTACATCTGGTCAAGTTTTCTTGTACCTCCTTGTACAATTTCAGGGGAAATTTTTTTCCCCAGTATTTTGTACATAAAATTTTTTTATAGTTTAATTCTAGAAAAACTTTTTTAAAATGGGAACCCCACCATGTTTTTTTTTTCTTTTTTTTCATTGAATAAATGGGTTGTTCAATCGGGTTTGATAGCTAGTTAAAACTTGCAAAAAAAAGTCTTTTGAAATTTGGCCCAAAAAAACATTCCTACCTTTTTCCTGTTTCTGAACACCATCCCCCTTGAGCCACTCTTGACAATTGTGAAGAACAAGTCTGTTAGAAAAACATTTTTTTTTATGGACCATAGTTAGCTTATTCAAAAAAAATTTCCCCCCCAAAAATTTAAAACATCCCTTGAGCCATTTTGGAAAATTTGGGAAAGACAAATGTCTGTAGAAACAACATTTTTTTTATAATAACCTGATATTGCTGCATTTCAAAGCCTGACCCAAAAAAATTATAAAAATGACTTCCACCCACTGTTAAAAATTTGGGGGAAAATGCCATTTAGAACCCAATTTTTTTTCCCCAAAGGGACCTGATTATTCTGTCTCACAGCTACAAAAACCCCAAAAAATTATAATATACTTCTCAACACTATTAAAAATTGTGAGGGGAATGCCTTAAAACCACATTTCTGTTCCAAAGCCCATAATTATAGCTGTATCCACGAAATGACCTAAAAAACCAGGGCAATGCAAAAATTTCTTAAGAAAAAGTAGTAAAGGGAAATACTGTTGTCATAAAACCTTCGTTTTTTACACTCTCCTCACAGAAAAAACCACAAAGAATTTTGGGGGAAAAAAGAAGTAAAAAATGCAGTAAAAATGATCTTTTTAAAAAACATTTTTAAAGGGGACCAAATTTCTTTTTAAGAGGAAGTGAAGTAAAAGGAATAATGGGTGACCTCGCAATTGGGGCCACAACATCAAAGATCCACCCCTATTCTCTTGTTGAAAGTCAAACATCCACATATCGGGAAAACCGGATGGTTTGTCGTAAGACTCCCCACGTGTGAAGGCCCGCTCGATATGACCTGGCGCGGGGAAAACACCTCTATGGCGTGATGAGCCACTGGGGCCATCGTCCATTGGGGCCCCAAATTTTTGGGGTCCGAAACATAAAAAAAACATGGGTGTGAGGGGCAAAGTCTGCACATGATCTTAAGCTGATTCGGGTTGTTGGTGGTGCCTCATTGCATGCGTTGGGGGGTGAAAAACAAGTTTCCAGTCCCCCTTTTGGTTTTCTCCACCTTTTGCCTGTTCTGCCGTACGCCTACTTGGCACTCTATGCTGTCACGTCGGATTTGTTCCCCCTGATTTTTTGGGAACGTGAAGCAGACCAACAGATTTTCCCCAGTTAAAATCAGCAAGGTCTCCATTTCCTGCATTTTACTCTCATTGGTGGGGGAAGGAAAGTGCTGATTTTTTGGTTTTTGTACCGGGATAGGAAGGGGGGCCCCCCGTAACAGTTGTTCATTTTGATGGCCTTAATCAATCATGTTGGGAGGAAAGGAGATCCAAGCAACTCATTGAGAGAGGGAGCCTGTTTTCCCCAACCCTGGTCGGGGGCACTACAAATGATCTTCCCTCTTCCCCTCCACCCCAAAATTCGCCCCAAACCTTTTTCCAAAGGCGGGGACCGGAAACATGGGTGCTAGGAATCCCCCTCCCCCCCTTTCCGCTCCTTGGGCACACTTAACACAGCCCTGACTTCCTGAATAAACACCCTAGAGCTGAGCCCCCCTTACTAGCCTGGCCCCCGAACCCTGCCAAATGAAGCCCGATAAAATTGTGAACTTGGGGCCTTGGGATAGATGAGAGAAAGCTCCTGTCCCATTGTGTCCGTTCCCCCTCCGTCGCGGGCGGCCCGTTGTTTCAGAGTGTCCAACGAACGTTCCAAATAAAATCACCACAATCTCAGCTGACAAGGGGATTGTCCCAACTGACCATTTTGGGCTTCTTCAAAACGGAAGGATGGTTCAGACCCTTTCACCTGCCTCCACTCCGGTGGCCAAACCCCCAGGTCCCCAAACCGCTGCTTTTCAGGGCCCTGTGTCACTTCGACTGCGAATGGGATTGCGTGCGCACAGCCTGGAGCATGTGGAGGGGGAAAATTCCCGCGTGTTGCCACGTAAAAAATAGACGGTGACGGGGAGCCAGTGATGCCAACGCCCGGGGAGAAGCAGGGTGCGAACGGCGGAAGTGCAACTTAGGGCTCGAGCCTTCCTCAGCACAGTCCACACCCTTTTGCTTTAGAAATTCTGGACCATTCAGACATGTGCCAGGCAAGGGGGTTTCTCCCCACCGACTTAAGGGGGCCCGCAGATTTTTTCCCCCTTTTTCGCCACCACCTTGCCTGGCAAAGGTTTTTTTGGCACCCACCACGCTCGGTCCTTGCGGGGGAAACAATCCACAGCCCGCCCGTGTGGACGGGTTTTCCCAAAACAATTAAATCAACACGCCGGTTTCTCTGGGGCCGTGACCCCCAGAGGGGCCTTGTGGGGAAAAAACCTCACCACCCGCGGTTTTGAAAAGCGTGCGCCAACCCAAGCCACCGCACCCCCCGGGACATTCCCCAGCTCACCCATGACTGTCAAAGGGTAACGGGTTTGGCCGTCTTTTCTAGTCCATGTGTCGGTGGCAATGGGTTTTCCCCCCCACAATGGAACAACGCGCTTGAAATTTTAGATGACAGGGTGGGAAGGGGAGGGAGGCTTTTCTGGCAAAAAAATCCTCTCGGCATCGGGAATGGGGGAGGCAAGGGCCAGACGTGGCGGAACCCATCTTGCCCCCAGACGGAAAGGGAACATTTCCAAGGGCCCAAAAGCCTGTCCAAAGCCGAATTTAGGCTTTTGGGTTGGGGATGGTTGGGTTAAAGTGTTTTTTTCGCCCCCAAAAACCCGGGAAGACAAGAAGGGGCTGCTAGACGGCCCCTTCGGCGTGCGGTCGCAAAAAGGGGAAGGGGAAGGGGTAGGGTGGTCTCTGGGGTGCGGGGGTACTGGGCGACCTGGAGGCTGAAGCGGGGTGTCCCCATATGACTCTGAGACATGGGCAGCTAGGAACGCTGGGGGTGGCGGGGGAGGGAGAACAAGGGGGTGACAGTGGTTGGAGGCCCCCGTCGGGCTGGCCTTTTTTTTGGGCCCAATGTTGCCTCCATTTTAACCCTGCATTTCCCCGCATGTGACAGACATTTGCGGGGGTTAACCACCTAGTTCTTGCCTCTACTTATGCTTTTCGGCAAAAGGGGGCATTGACATCGTGGGTAATCAGAGGCTTGGGCAAAGAAGGCCCCCGGCTTTAAAGGTCCCGGGCCTTTTTTACGGCGATAAGCGAGGGGCGAGGTTTGCGCTGCCGTGGCGGGGGAATCATATCAGCGACTTCTGCCCACCCCCTTTCCCTTTTTTGGGGGGAACCCACTACCTACCCCATCATCTTCTTCCTCGCCAGTGATGAAGCGCCGCAAACAAATTTTTGCTGAAAAACCCGTTGGGTCCGCAAAGTCGTCATCATCATCAACAACACATGACTTCTTTTCCTCTTCTGCATCCAGGGGCTGCGGGTACAAACAAAGGGGGCTGCAAGGCGTTCGACCCCCTGGGGTTTTTTTACGATTGACCGGGTTCCTTTTCCTCCCTGATGGGATCAGTAATGGGGTCAGGGGCAAAGAAAAAACATCCTCGTGCCCCTGATCTTTTAAAAAGCCTCGACCCCAACCCATTTTGTCTTCAAAAGTCTTCAGAAAAAAGGATTACACGTGGGGGGTACACGAGTTGAAATTGGCTGCTTTTGTTTGGGGATGCTGGTGATGCGATGACGACATTTGTGGCCGTGACTTTAGGCGAGGAGGAAATCGGGTGCAGGTTGCATTAAAACCCCTGAAGCAGTTGGCGACGCTTTCGTTACTGAGATTCACAGGGGCCCTGACCCAGGGTGACAGCCTGACGGTCCTGCAACTGATGATCCCTGGGTGGTGTTTCGCCCGCGTCAAAAAGGGGCACCTTTTTTTTGTACCCTACCTCCCTGTCCCCACCCCCCTCTTTGCTTTCTTACCACCCAATTTCGCCCATGTTTAAAATAACAAAAATTTTTTTAAGGGATGGAAAGGGTTTTAAAAAGTTCTTATTTAAAAAAGGGAAAAACACAATTCCAAATCCCTCAAACAAAACAAAAAATTTCTGGGTTTAAAAAAACTGCAAAGTTAGATCACAAGTCAAAAAAAAAGGGCCCGCCCAAAGAAAAAACAGTACAAATTTTTCATAAAAAAATTTTTTGGCACCTATCATTCCCTGTGGTACCTACACAAATTTTGGGTTTAAATTTAAATGCAGGTGGCTTATCAAAAAATCTGGGGCTGGGGCAAAATGCAAAAAAACATTTAATTTTCGGAAAAAAAAGGTATTTTGGCACTATAATTCCCTTGGGGACTACAAAATTTCTGGATTTAAATTTAACTGCAAAGTAGATCTTCAAAAAAGTCCTGCGCCAAAATAAAAAAACCGTACTGAAATGTATTTCGGATAATAAAAAAAATTTTTTCACCTTCAATTCACCTTGGGACAAAAAATTGCAGTATTCACATTTTAAATGAAGGGGCCCAATGAAAAAACCCGTGTGACCCCAAAATCAAAAACCTTTCTGTAATGTACGGGTAATAAAGGTTTTTTTTTGGCACCTATCAATTCACCTGGTAACTACACAAAAGCTGGATTCAAAAAACTGCGGGCTCTATCAACAAATCTGGACTGGGGGAAAAAAAGCAAAAAACACTTTCTTAAAGTATTGATAATAAAAAAGGTATTTTTTGGCACCCCATCAATTCACCCGTGGGGCTAAAAAATTGCAGTATTTACACTTTAAGTCAAGTGCCCAATGAACAAAGCTGTATGGCCCAAAAATAAAAAAACCGACTAAATTTATTCGAAATTTTCAAAGGATTTTTGGCACCTAACAACCTTTCGACTGCTGGATTTTAATTTAATACAAGGTGGATAATCAACAAAATGGAATGGGCAAAATTGAAAAAAAACACCTATCAAATTTTACTGATAATAAAAGTGGGGTTTTGCATTAACAAAAAGACCGCATTACTAGAAAAGATGTGTATCCTTAAGTTCAGGCTGCCCAATATCCAGGAAATATTTCAATAGAAAACGTTAAAAAATAAAGCTAATTGGGCAATGTCTACACTAAGTCTGGTGAACTTTTATCCAGTTTTCTTTAAGAGCTTTGCTGTGTTCGCCCGCGGGGGCCCCCCTCCACTCCCCTCCGTGACATTACACCAGTAGTTGCTCCTTTAATATTCACTACCAAACTATATAAAATCTTCCAATCTCAAAATCTAACAAAATTTGTAAGGATCACAGCTAATAGTAGAGGTTTCTCTGTGAAGAAATAGAATAATTTCGCTGAGCTGTTTGGACACAAGCAGAGCGCACGTCCTTCTGCTCGAGACCTTGAGAGACACGGAGGTGAACAGGAGACGCTGTTGTATGTAAAACGAGGTCATGTGATTTTTCCAGCCAATCGCAACCATACACTTCCCAGTCATGACGTCGCACACACATCTCACCCTGCTCTATTCTGTAAGCTGATTTGCTGGCCGCCAAAATTAGAGGAAGTGCCAAAAAAGGGCGCAATCTTAATAGATGATGCCCCAGATTTTAACCTAAATTATCGCATGATCTAAAAAATCCGATCACCATAAAAACTGTGCTGATTTCAACTTTGTCGTTAATAATCGCTCAACACTAATGATAAGCTGTGTCTTTTCTTTGTTGCATATTAATCTGTCCCTAGAGAGTAAAGGCCTGAGTAAAAACACTATACTATATGACAAATATAAATAAATGAAGAATAGTTAATTGTTAAATAAGATGCCATGATGTAGTGAGGATTTATGACATAGAAGGTATAAGGGTTTTTATGCTAGTACCCAGTAAAAGAAAATTTGGAAGGCAGGAACAGTTTCCAAAATCTTTTGTTTAGAAGCAGTAAAATGGTTGACTGTGTTCTGTACTGGGCTCATACAAAATGGGGTGGGTGATCATTTACTTTCATGGCAAAATTGCATCTGTTTATCTGAGAAGAATATGTTGAGGAAAAAGGGAAAAAAAAGAATCAAGTGATATAGTTTTTTAACAGCTATGATATGTGCAATCCAATATGAGTGGGAAATATTTTTGTTCCACTCACTCTTTAAATGATGGTGCAAGAATTTGGGTAAAACAACCAAGGGATAAAGGCCCTTCAGAGCCTGTAGTAGTTATTGCTAGAGGGACAAAATTGGCAGCAAGAAACCAGGGGAAGAAAAATGGGAAACAGATGTTATCCCAGAGAATAATAAAATCTGTTCTTTCTTTCAGTTACCCAATCCAAATTGGAGACGGTGGATGATCGGTATTGCAGGCATGGTCCTTATGGTCTCTGTTATTGCCCAATCGTTGCATCAACAAAGAGAGGAAGTGCCAGACATGGGAAATATGGGATTATGGAGAATTAAACAGAATCTTTATTTGACACAATTTATTTAACATTATATAAACAAAATTGATATACTAGAGTCTTTCATGGTACGTACCAACCTCCTTGCAAAATATGGACAAAATTTTTAGAGGGGGGAGGGGTTGTCCAAGATAAGGAGATTGAAGATGGAGATGTGATCCAGAAATATACATACCATTCAATTTATGCATATATAAACTGTGGGTGGGGAGGATTTCCTTGCTGAAATATGATATTTTAAAAATCAAAATATTGCATCCGCGAATTTTTGCTATCAAATGAATTTTTAATCCAAATAAGATAGGGAAATGTCAGCAAATAAAAATATGAGGTGGAAAAAAAAAGTGAGGGATAATGAAAATTATTATGGATTCTGAAAAGGTCAAGGGTTTGGATTTATTGACCATTTAAAATCCATATTTTACAGTCAGAAATTCTAGGTTAACCCCTTATGCTTGTATGATCCCCTTTCCGTAGCTGCATATGCTGCAAGGCTTTAAGGAGATTATCTTGCCTGGTAGCTAGATCAATAAATACTACCAGAAAAGCCTAAGAAGATATATAAATTTGATATACAAAGTTATCAAAAAGCTATTTTACAGAATGAGCGGCAAGAAATTATTTGTTATTAATTCACTACCATGGATACCCAAAAGTTTCAGAATAGTGTCGCTTTAACTGTCAGATCATAGCCCCGGATTTCAGTCCCAGATGGATCAGTTCACATCACACAGAGTAATGGTAAATGTGGGATTGTTTTACGAGTGGTCCCGCAGCCCCTCGCCCGGGCTGCGGGCACACTCGTGCTGCCGCCCGTCAGGTCTCGGCGGCTACTGCCGGTTCCCCCGGCTCGGTCCCGGCTCCCCCCCTTACCTGACCACGCTCCCGCTTTCCCTTCGTCCCCCTGGCCGGCCGGTATGCGCATCCCCGCCCCTTTAGGCGCGGGGGCCCGCCCTCTCGGGGTTTTAAAAGGGCCAGTACGCCCATTATTGGTAAAGGGGCAGGGGACCCATTTAACCCCCTTCCTTTCTTCCCCTTTTGCCAGATCTTTAGTGCCGTACTGCCTTTAGGAAAAAGCTCTTCTCCTCGAGCCTGCTCCATTACCGAACTTTACACTCCTGTTTCTCGACCACAAACCTTTGCCGTCCCCTGACCTCGGGGCCCCCCCGACTTGTACGTCTCACAATTTTTTCCACCCGCCGGCTGCCCCAAAACAAAACCCCAGTGGGGCGACAGGGTTAATTCTCCCCCAAAAGTCCACCCCGGCTTTGCGGCGAACTCTGGGGGAAAACCGGGGTTTTCTTAATTCCGCCCCCTGGTACGGCTTACCCCATCGCTTCCGGGGTCACGGATCCATTTCCCATCAAATCAGTAGATCCGGCAGGATCCCGCCAAGGTACCTTTCCCCGGTGAACCGGACTCACGGCGATAGTGGCTCGCATCCACAACAACTTGCGCAAAAACCCCCCAGACTGAACCAGTTGCCCGCCTTGGCGCGCTCCTGGCAAACCAACAGCGCCGATCCTCCCCCTGTGTGACGCCCCCCCACCCCGGGACTTCAGCTGCGTTTACCCTACCCGACAAGTTAAAGGGGACTCCAAACTTCAGGGGTTTTATTCCCGTGCTCTAGCACATTGAGTAAGGCGGTCAATTCCCCACTGAACGTTAAAAGGTGGCCTTCGGGTCAGTCTCGCCCGGGGAAAGGCTTTGTTTGGCCACCTCTCTGGGCCCGGGCGTGGGGTGACGGGGACTACGGGGTTTCCTCTCGGTTTCCCGCAGTTTTTTGAAGGCCGGCACAGGCATCCCTGCAAGACCCCCACTGAACTTCGCCAGGGTGACTCCCGGGTCGGGGGACTGGGCAGTCTTTTTCGGCCCCTGGGTCAGAGTGCCTGGAACGACGCCGCTTTCTCCCATTTTTCCAAAAAGGGCTTGTTGGCAGATTTAAAGGACGCCCCTGCGGCTGGAATTCCGCCCCGAAAGCGAACGATCCACCTAGTACTGGGGTCATGTTCGCTTCGCCGAGCGGCAAGAGAACTACGCCAGGAACGTGATCTCGGCCGACCACGCCTTTTTGCCTTGTTGGCCCCGGTCTTCCAAAGCCCACAGCTCCCCCTCCGCTCCAACCAGTAAAGAACCCACGGGGGGCCCGGGCATATCGTCCAAAAAGGACTGCCCCGCCGGGGCGAAAAAATTGTGCCTTTTTCTGTGCCAGCCCGGATAATTTCAAATGGTTCCCCCGCTTCGCCCACAGCGGCAGGGAAACGCCACACCTTTTTATGCGGGAGGCGCCCCTGGGGTTGTGAAAATTCCTCTCCCCCTTATGGGGGTTGAGGTTGTCGGGTTCCGGGACTCGTTTTTTGGGTGCCCCCTTTCTAGACTTGACCGCCGGGGAATTTTATTCACGCCACCCGGTGCCCAGTTTGCCTTCCCGGTACCCGCGGGAAACCCCGGGATTTTCCCCCGGAGTGGGGAGCTCCTAATTGAGGCCATTGGGTACTGACCAACCGGTACCTCCGCGGGGGGGGCCTTACCAAGGGGGAGATCCCTTTTAGCCTCCCCGGTCGCCCTTACGACCTCTTGGGTCCCCGTGGCTGCAGCCATCCCCCGACCCTCGATAAAAACGGGGAGGTTCTGCGTGGGGTTCCGCTGCCAAGTGCTGTCCTTAGTTCCGGCCAGTCCGGGCCATTCCCACCCACCCTTACAGGTTTCTGCCGGGTTTCCCCTGAATTTCCAGGACTCGGGGAGTCTTTTGGGAGAAACAGGCCAAAACCCCTTTCCTCCCTCCCCCCTAGACTGTCCCATTGCCCTCCTTCCCGGGGACCAGTCCTCCTGGGGTAAGTTTCCCGTTGTCTAGCCCAAAGGACTCGGGGCCAGTCGGCTATATCCGTGGAACCGAAAAAGGGTTTTATAGCAAGCCCCTCTTTCAACCGCGGAGTGGTTTTTTTTGTACAAAAGAGGATGGTTCTCTCCGTCCATGCATCGACTCCCGGGGCCTGACCATTACCAAAAAAACCCGGGGAATCCGTTTGCCAAAATTACAGAGTTTTTTTTATGTCTACAGGAGCCAGGTTTTCTCCAAATTGGCCCTACGCGGGGAACAACCTCTAGGACGGAGGGAGATGGGGAAGACGGCGTTTAATCCCCGGAGGGGTCCTTTGAGTTTAGTAATGCCTTTGGGTCTGTTAATCTCCCCCGGTCTTTCGGGGTCGTAAATGACTCTTCAGGGCCCTGCTCTACCGGGTCATCTTTACCTGGACGACTTTTGGGTTTTCCCCCTGACCCGGCCCATTTTTCACGGTTTCCCCTGTCCTGCAATGCCTTCGCAGAAACCCCGCCTGACCCCAAATTAAGAAATGCGTGTTCCATCAATCCGTCTCCCTTTCCCTGGTTACACGTTCGACCGAGGGCCCGCAAATGGACCCCACCCAAGCTGCTGCTATCCTGCAATGGCCACGACCTGTTGGACTTCGGCCTTTTCAACGTTT
The DNA here is from genome assembly GCA_025379985.1 of Phyllomedusa bahiana. NCBI lineage: Eukaryota > Metazoa > Chordata > Amphibia > Anura > Hylidae > Phyllomedusa > Phyllomedusa bahiana. Next base: position 5,978 of record JAODAL010056715.1, on the reverse strand, counting down.
TTTGGGGGTTTGCCAATTACTTCGGCGTTTAACCCATTCTCTACCTGGGGCTCCAATTGGGCTCTCACCGGAAGAAGGCTAATCCCAAATGTTGGCCCCCGTGGGCCCAAAGAGCCTTCTCAGATTTTAAGTCGCCTTTGCTTCCCCACCATTTTTTTTCACGCCCTGACCCAGAACCTTTCTCTCTGGAGGGGGGAGCCTCTTTGGGGGGGCGGAGCTGTCCTTTTCTCAAAAGGGTCCCAAGGGGGAAAAAACCTACCCCGGGGGTTTTTTTCCAAGACCTTTCGCGGCCCGAGAGGAACATGCTTTGGGGACGAGATTACCGCTATCAAAATGGCCCGGAGGAGTGGCGGGTCTCCGGGGGAGCTTGTCATCTTTTGAGGATATACGGACCACCCCAAAAACCCTTTATATCTCCAGTCGGCCCACGCCTAATCCTCGGCAAGGGACGGGGGGCTCTTTTTTTTTCAAGATTTAACTTCCGGATCCCTTTTTTTCCCAGCGGAAAAGGAAAATCAGGGCGGATGCTCTCCTCGCGCATCTGACCCACTGGGGAGGGGGCCGCCCCCAACACATTTACCCCAAACCTGATCCAAGCGCACCCTTCCTCCTTGGCAGGGTACCCCCCGGCAAGACTACGTTTGGGCCCTCGCGCGCAGGGGTACTAATTGGGAACATTGCCTTTGATGGCGGACATCCTGGGCCGAAAAATCTTCAAATTTATTCTGGTTTACTGGTGGCCAGGGTGGCTAAAAGATATTAAGGCCCCGGGACCCTGTGCTATTGTCCGGAAAAAGGTACCCCCCAGTCCTTTGGGGGTGCTGCACCCCTGCTTGCCCAGTACTCCCTGGCCTGTGGCGATGGATTTTATCCCGACCTTCCCCTCTTCGGGGTAAACCCCTGATCTGGGCATTGGGGTGGTTTTCAAAAATGTCCCCTTGTCCCCTGGGCCCCGGGGTTTCCTTCCGCACCCCTCTTGCCCCCCTTTTCTTTTTCACGTGTTCCGCCTGCACGGTCGCCCCCGCACATCGTTTCTGTTTTTAGGGGGCGTTCGTGTCAAGTTCTGGCGGCCTCTGCTCCCGATGCAGGGTTTAAATTAGACTTTTCTTGTATACCCTCCAAAATTTCGGCCGGGAGAGAGGGTCAATCAGATTTCTGGGGAGCTACTTATCTTTTGTTTCAGCTCGCCCGGGAAAAGGGCCAACCCCCTCCCTGGGCCGAATTTTCATACAACCGTTTTGTCGGCTCCCCTTCTTTTTGTTAGGCCGGCATCCCCGCCCTCCCCCCCCTTCCCACCTCCCGGGTTTTCCCCCTGTAGATGCCATGGCCACAAATATCTGGGATTTGGTAGCAGACCGTCAGTCCCCGCGCGGGTCTGCCCGTATGAAGGCTCAGGTGGACAGAAAGAGGAGACCGGCTCCAAAACCCTTTGCTCCCGGGGACAAGGGCTGGTGTCCGCCAATAGTCGGTTGAAATCCCCCGTAAAAGCTGGGTCCGTGCTTCCTTGGGCCCTTTTTAAATCTGAACCCATTAATCCGTAGGTATAAACTCCGACTCCCCCCCCATGGGTCCCAAATTTTTTCATGTACCCTCCCGAAAACCCCTGTGTTGAACCGTTCTCAAGAAAAATTGCCCCCCCCTCTCCTGGATGTTTGCCCCCAACATTTTTCGGTCAAAAGAGATCTTGGCTTGAAGTCGGTTTGGGGAAACGGCAAATTTGGTTGATTGGGAGGGGTTTTTGGGCCGGGGGGGAGAGATCATGGGAGCCTGGGAAAACTCCTGGCCGTGGTCTGTGTTGAGCTTTTCCCAAAACCCGAAAGAGGAGGGGCCTGGGGGGGGGGGAGGAGGGAAATGTCCGAGTGGTCCCGCAGCCCCCCGCCTAGGTGCAGGCATCTGCTGCCCCCGTCGGGTCCCCGGGGCTACTCCGGTTCCCGGCTCGGGTCCCGGCTCCCCCCTTTCCCGACCACCTCCGCATCCCCGTCCTCCTGGCGGCCGGAGCCTGCCCCCCCTTTGGGGCGCGCGCGCCGGCCTCGGGGATTTTAAAGGGCCCTTTCGCCCATTATTTGGAAAGGCTGGCAGGTGCCCCCATTTTTAACTCCTTCCCCTTTCCCGGGTTTCCCTTTTCCGTATCTTTTGTGCCGACTGCTTTGAGAAAGGCTTCTGCCCCTTTTGCCCGTCTTCCGTGTACCCAAATTTTTTCGCTTGTTTTTCGGAAGAAACCTTTCCGCCTGCCCTGACCTTTGCCCCTTCCCCCACTTTTGCCTCGTCTACTTTTGAACACGCATGTTTGGCGCACCCAAGCAAGTCACGCCGTGGGGCACCGGAGTTTCCCCCCGCAGCAAGCCACCCCCTTTGCGGGGGGCTCTGGTGAAACCGGGTTTACTTTTATTTCCCCCCCCTGGGACGGCTTAACCCGTTAGGTGGTCCACGGATCCCCACCCGCCCGTTAAATTTTTGGGTTATTTTCCTGGTTATCTGATCCTGGGTTTTTTCCTTATTTAGGAGTACTTCTCCTATAAATTTGTGCTTGCATTTATTATGCTGCGATACGTGTATTCCTTTTTTTTAAAGCATTTGTTGTTTCTGCTGAAGCAAACCCGGGATATGGTGTTGTTATAATAAAAATGGATTGTGGTGGGCAAGGTGGAAGTGTGTTAAAGTTTTTTACCATCCGGAATCCATTTTGACGTATCACTTTAAGATTATAGATGATATTGCCGGTTTAGCTTTTTTTTCCCAGCGCTTGGGAAAGTTTGTGAGAAACAGTATATTGACACAGAGGGTTGTTATCAGGGCCTCGTTGTTGTGGGAGCGTTGTACCAACTATCCACATAGCTCTGTGCTGGTGTAAGCAACTGCTACCCAGCAATGTTTGGGGAGAAATCATGGGAATCCAGGTGTCCATGGTTCAGGGTTGCTTGGCATCTAGTCATGGGTTTTTTCCAGTGCCAGGTTAACCTCTTAAGAACTGGCCATTCGAAGGAGGGAGGACTTATACTGGAAAAGTACTGATCTGTCAGCTTGCGTAACACTTGGTTACACAGGCATTTGTTTCAAGTAAGATATAAGCTGAGAAAGTTTGCTGCAAAGTTAGAAGTAGCTGTACCTGTGGGCCATAGAGGGACGCCTCAACGCCACAGTGTGGATCCACCAGGTGGATCTCTCTATCTTCGCTAGCCCATTCTCCCAGCTGATGATACAGATAGATGAAGCTGATAAGATGCCTGGTGGAGCTTGGACCTGTATATGGGGGCACCCGTGAAAGGTGTTGATCTCAGGATTATCTCTCTATTTTTGCTGGTCCGTGTTACCAGCTGATGCCAATAGATGATGCTTATAAGATGCCTGATGAAGCTTTGACCCATATATAGATGTGATGTAAGTATTTGTATTCCATATTATGCATGCCTTGCCTTTATAATCTATATTAAGCAAAAGTATATACAATATCACACTATCTTCTTGTAGTTTTATGTAATCATTGCGCTACTCATATAATAAAGTAAATAAAGATTGGATGTTGTCTTCTTTAAAGCCGTATCGGACCCACACAAAGAGTTGGCAAAGCAGCCGTCCCCCTGCGTGCCAAAGAAAGACCGACCAGTATTTGGTCTTTGCCGTGTAAACGCATATTTAGGGCCACATGTATGAGCCTGTTTTGATCTAAAATTCACTTTTTTTGCCCATAGGTTACTATGGGTAAAAGAGTGAGTTTTAGACCTAAACAGTTTCATGCATGTGGCCATTAGTGGCATAAATGAAGCAACTAATAGAAGGGGTAAACTGTTTATCTACAGTATAATAAATGTGGTGCATTGTAAAACTGTCTAGTCTAAGTTTACAGTCTTAGTATAAGACAGTTTTGAGAAATCTGCCACAATTTATTTATGCAGCATATAGCAAAAAAAAAAAAAAAAAAAGTAATACAATTTTATACAGAATTAAAGGGATTACAGGATTCATTTGGGTAAGGTTTAGTTTCTGTATAGATTGTGTCCAAGCCCTACATTGGACATATATTCCAGACAAACCACCCTATATGTTAAATGTATACATAGCATTCTAATTCCCTACAGGGATTGTTGTTTTCCACTGTGCATGAGAGTAGAGCAGAGGGCAACCACAGGGGATCACCACAAAACAACGTATACCATTCTAGTTTTTTTTTTTTTATTCCCCCAAAATGAACCCTTTAGGGGAAAAAGTTTCAAAACCCAAACTAAAGCTTATACAAAAATTAAATTTGTCAGGGGACCCTGTTTAGTCATGCATTCCTCCCATTGTATACCAATATAGCACACAAACTTAGACCGATGCTTTAGATACAGAAAAGCTGGAATATTTATCAGAGAAGGGGCTATAATAAAGGTTTTTAAATTAATAAAAGGCAGAGATTTTAAAACAAACCCCTTTTTTGCAAAAACACCTAAAACTTTTTCCCCTGTTCCGGTATATAAGTATTCTCTATTTGTAGCCTGCATGACATTGTATATTCCAGTTACAATGCTGACATTTTCTATGAGAATGCACACTGCGAATCAATGCTGAGAGAAATAAGACTTGTTAGGAGAAAATATATTATGCATCTTGTTACTAAAACAGTTCAGATTGGAACATTTTAAAATTCTATTCTTGCATTTACAAAGCTGTAAGTAATCTAAAATGTTTTATGTAAATTCAAAAACAATTTCCCTTTAAGCTCGAGGGTTTCCCAAATTTTGGAAAAGTAGTTTTTAAAAAAATGTTACAAAAAAATTTTACTCAAAAACAATGTCAAATATAAGGTTTTTGGCAAATTTTGAAAAAAAAATTCCCCCATCAGGTTTTGGTTAGATATGCGGAAAATTCAGACGAATTATTGAAACTGAAAAACCTTTTCTTTTTTTAGAAATTTATTGACTTTAAAGGAAAAACCCCTTTGAAATTCTGGGAAAACCCCCCCACCAGATTTATGGAGCACAGCACCCCAGTAAGGTACAGATTTGTATATTTTTTGTAGCTGAAGATGGTGTCCCCCATTTTTTTTGGACAAAATTTTTAAACTTTTCAAAAAAGTGTACCACAGCGGGGGAGGCAGAACCCCTGGGGAAATATAAGGGACAATTTTTTTTTCTCTTTTAAAACTTGTTTTTTCTTATTTTCCAATTTTTACAGGTTTTTTTGTACAAAATACAAAGTTTTGGTAGACCCAAAAATTTTGTGTCCAGCACCCTTAAGGCCCCGTTCACCGGCTTTTTTCAGAACGTTTTACAACGGGTTTCCGGGGTAAATTCGTTTGAATCAGTTGAAAAAACATTGGGAAAAAAAGTGTCACTAAGTGGGCACGAAATTTTTTAAAATGATTTTTCCCCCGGGATTCAACCATCTACAATCATTGTTTGGTGGGGAAACCGTCCGGAAAAAAAATTGACGTCAATTGTTTTTACCCCCCCGGAATTTCCGTCGTCAAACCGCGGCGGCAATCCGGAACGGGAAATTTTGGGGGTTTGAGTGAACGAGAGCCGTATTTTCTATGAAATCAATAGAAATAGGCTGTGAAATTAAATTTTTGGGCGGGTTTTTCCGAGGATTGGGCGAAACATAAAATTTGAAAAAACCCCGACCCCCCCCCCCTTGGGGGGGGGGGGGGGGGCCAAAATAAGGGGGGGGCCCCCCCCCCCCCCCCCCCCCGGGGGGGGGCCAAAGGGGGGAAAATTTTAAGAAAACTGCCCTTTGGGCAAAGACTTTTCTTGTTCCCATTGCAACCAATCAGAGCTCCCCCTTTTATTTTTACGACACTTTTATGAAAAAGAAAAAAAGGGACCCCTGAAAGGGTTTTTTTGGGGAACAAGGAAAAAAATCTTAGACCAAAACAGTTTTCTTTCATGTTTCCTAAGAGTTTATGAATTTAAAAAAATTTGTATAAACAAAACCAAAAAAAATCCAATTTTTTTTTCCCTTACTTTTTTATAAACCCCGTCAATGGGGGCCCGAAAGGA
>JAODAL010056714.1:0-23119 GCA_025379985.1 Phyllomedusa bahiana | reverse complement strand
ATTTTTTTCCTTCCCGCCTTGTTTGGGTTAAAAAATGAAGGTGTTGTTGCTCTCCCATAGATTTTAATGGTAATCGCGCATAATGATGCCACTACAAAAAAAAACCTTATCGTAGGGGCCACTATCGACATCGTTTCGATCTGAAGCCAATGCAATGCTCAACAAGTCCGAAGAAAATTGGGGACCGAATTTATTTTTGAAGGAAAATTCGGCGAAGTGACCAAATCGAATTTTGAGAAATTTGCCAATCTCTATATATAGTATTTGTAAACCTTTGCATACCAAAAAATGTTGTAGCATAACGCTATTGTATATTTTCACTAAATAATTGTTTTTCTTTCTTAAGGCCCTTTCAGTCTAGTTAATGTGGATTGCAGTTTTAAATGATTTAAATGATTTTCTGCATGCTTGGCTTGTCAATGAAAGGAATGCAATGGATAGTCAGATCTCTTAAGGACAGTGTCTAAATAAAACCAACTATTATGAGAATGTGTGGAGGCGGTTTAGTCTGTCATTTGATATAAATCATAGATATGACAATATGTTATCTGTTGTTTGACACTAGGGTGTTTCTACATCAATTGTACTTTAAGACTAGCATATACTTTAACATTTTGACAGTTAATAATTTATTGTTATTTGTCTATATCTGTATAGGATATTGTTTGTTTTAAAAATATTAGAAGATAGTCATATTTGTTTTTTGTATTTTTGAATTACAAGAAAAAACATTTGCAATTAAAAATTACATAGCCAGGTACATTGCTACTTGCAAATAACCTATATTTTAATTCACTATTTATTTAGTTATGTAATTATTATTTTTTTATTAATGTGTTAATAATAAATTATTATTTTGTTATTTAAACTGATAAGCTAGCCTCCCCACAGTTATACCCTTTATGGCTACCATGATTATATGACCAATTATGTTCAACAGTATTTGTTTTCATTTAGTTTTTGAATGACTGTTGCAGCCAATCAAATGCTTCAGTGGTCACATGTCATTCCCTTGACATCACAGCTTGAAAGTGAACAGCTCATGACATTTTTCAAAACCAATGGCATATAGCACAAAGCCATTGGGACTGCACTCGAACGGGTGAGAAAAGGGGGAAGCTTCTATATTGGAGTGCGGTCGTTTTACAAATACAGGGAACGGGGCTGTGCTAGAGCTCAGGCTGAAAAGATGCCAAACTTCTGCCACAGCCCCATTCATACATGTCCCCCTTAGTCCCTCTAGGGTTCTTGACCACTAGGGGGCACAATCATCAGTAAAGCATTCTCATTAGTATAGTCTAAAATTTTTCGGGGGTGGCCCTATGGCGGAATATAGAACTAGGAGGCACCCAAATAACTTCCTGGGGATGGAGCCATTATACCCACAATATCATCATGGGGGGACGGATCAGGGTGAGGAATAGAGCTATGCCGCAACATCTAAATGGTTAAACAGCCGAGATCTGAACTGGCTCCAATCTCTGCTGTTACTGGTGGATGTTAACTGTATCAGCTGGCACCCACAGTAGGGCGGGCTCAGCGGTGAGCCTGCTCCTTCCCCTTTGTGTGCCAAAAATACTGTTACTCTTTGGGTGGAAAAGGGGGTTTTAAGCAGAACAGCACTCATTTTACATGTTTAATAGTAAAGTCCTTTGGAAAATATTTAATCATTTTTGTGGTAAACAATAGGCCCCTATGTAAAACCTGTCTAGTCTAAAATTTTCTTGATTCCCCATAAAAACCAATCAAACCCCCCTTTATTTTATATGCTCGAAAAAAATTAAAGGAGAGTTTTTGTTTGGTTGCTATGGGCAAAAAAGAAATCTTACCCCTAGCATTTTAAAAGAGGTCTAAGGGTTTTTTTTGGCCCTTTCTTTTAAATTTTGGCGGGACGTACTTTTTTGCAAATAAATTTTTGGGGGGCCGTTTTTACTTTCGGGAAATAAAAAAACTTTAAAGGGCAAATTAAGCCCTGAAGGGATAATTTTAGCCAATAAAAAGCGATAGCGGCTGAACCTTGCAGCCCAATACCCATGTAAAAGCCCAATCCTTAAAAAAAAAAAATTAGAAGGGATTGTTCTTGACCATTTTTGATATTGAAAACTGTGTAGCAAATTGCTTATTGCATAATGTGTCCAATGTCTGCTTGTAATAGTATGGATAGGCATTAGAGATGGGCGGATTTCTCAAAAATAAGATTCGTCAAGTTCGCCGAATTTTTTGGGAAAAAATTTTTTTTTCCCCCCCCGAATTTATTCGCCTAATCGTGTTAAAAAAAACAGTATTTCCTGGCTGCAGAGACCTGTAGGGTGTTGTAGAACATTGTCCATGCTCAAAATGATGGGGAGTGGGGTTTGGTCTTCATACAATCTGTGTTTTAGTATGAAACGCAATGACAGCCCGCCGCTCTTTAAAATCACTTCACACTTCTCAGGGATTACGGGGGCAAAAATTGCCCAAATAACGAATGGGAAACGCACCTGACAAAGGTAATTTTAAAGCGCTAGGGAAAAAGAACCGAGCTGGGGGGCCAAGACCCTATAATAGGTCAAAGAGTGACTTTTTTTACATAAAGATGTTCCCAACAATTATAAACAGCCCTGTTTGTAAACTTAATACATGTGAGCCCCCCCCCGAAAAGGGGAGGGTGTTGGCAAATTTTTTGCTTTGACGCACTGTCTGTTCCCCCTTTTTTTATCCAGCGTGTCCCCTTTCAATTGGTAAATAATTAACAGCATTGCTAAAGCAAAAAAAAAACAGGAGTTGATCCAAAAACAGAGATACAAGTAAAGGGGATTTTTGCTTGTTTTCTGAAATTCCTTTTTTGGTTTCCCCCTCCTGCCCTTTTGAAACGCTTTAAAATCACAACAATCCCCTGATCGGGTTGGGAAAAGGGCAACAATGACAGGTAAAAAAAGAGGGTTTGGCCCGCCAAAAAACCCCCAAAAAAAATCACTAGCCCATAGAAAGTGGCAATTGACAAAAATAAAAAAAAGGTGGAAAAGCAAAACCCCTCAGTAGCCGGGGAAAAAGAATTGGGGGGCACAAATAAAACCCAAATTAAATGGATTTGGCGAAACATCAAAAGCCACGGGGGCACAAATGAAGGTGGGAAAAAGGGTGGCACCAAATAAATAGCCCACGGGGGCACAATGACAGAGTGTGGAGGGGGGAGTCAAGCAAAAATTAAATTTGGGGTAAAAAAAGAAGTGGCAATGACAGTAGAGGGTGGCGCAACTCGTGGGGGTCAAAAAAGAGGTTGGCACCAATCCCCAAGGGGGTAAGGGGGGGGCAGCAACATAAATAGCCCCAAAAAAGGGGTTGGGGGGGCACAAATTTGAAAAAAGGGGGGGGAAAGAGGTGGCAACAAAATGGGTTAAAGGGCCAAAAAGGGGGGGTGGCAAAAATTCCCACAGGGGGGTGGGGGGAAAAGGTGGACAACATCATTTAAAAGGAAAACACAGGGGGGGGGTGGCGAAAATCATGAAAAAGGTAAAGAATTGAAGGTGGCAGAACAGAGAAAGCCAAAGAGTGGCACAGTGACGATTTGGGGTGGGGGGCAATACCGTCCCCTGGTAAAGAAATGGGGCAAGGGGAGCAGTTGCAGCAGATGTGTGATCATGCGGGTGGCAGAAACAAAGTAGCAGAGCAGGAACAAAAGAATCCGGGGGGGCTTTTCTCAAGTTTTGGGGAAGCGTCAGGTGATTTTAATTATGAAAAAAGGCATTGTGTGTGGAAATCCTGGCAACCATGCCTGATTCTTTTACAAAGATAAGTCTCCCCCACTTTTTCCTGTGGAAAAAAGCGGGTTCCCCTTTGGGGGAAAAGATGGCTTTCAACGCACAAACACCCCTTGATCCCCACACTAGGGGGCCGGGGGCAGGACGTTCTCCACTTTCAAACTAGCAAGTTGCGGCCACCATCAAGTTTGGTCCCCAGTACCCCAGCGGATTTCTCCCCTTTTGAGGGCAAAAGTTTGCTGTCCAAGTAGGCCCACTTGCTGGTTCAGGGTTGCTCCAGGTCCGCGCTGTTTTGGGGTGATACTTCCTCACTGGTGGGTAAAGGAAGGTCTCAACGACTCCAACTTAGGTCTGTGATGGAATGCATTGTCCTACCCCCCCACAGAGCCATGGCAGTGGTAAGTGCCATAGGAACCCCTTTCAGACCTCCCAGGATGGACGGTGGCGCAAGGCAGCGGCCAAACTGAACATAGGATTTCTTAAAGTACGCAAGTTTCTCCCCTCTCGGCAGGGGGAAAAAGGCTCCCTTTTTGGCCCAGTAGCGAGGGCCCAAAGAGGGTGGAGAGCCAAAAGTCATCCTCTCCCCGGATGGTGACTTTTTCGGCTGAAAACAGCCGGGAAAATCACATGCGCGGCCATTGCGCAAGTAACTCGGGGGACTCCCTGCCTCTCCTTTTAACTGCCAGGTGCTTTTGGGTTCTGCTTACTTCTTGCATGCCTGCCCCTCCTTTCCTGCCCTGAGTGAAAAAACCCTTCTTTTCGCCAGACATGTTGTGCCCCCAATGTCCTCCCCCCCCCCCCAGTTAGCCCCCAGGGGAACTAGGGGCGGTGAGATGTAGTGCCACATCCCCCAGCCCCCTGACCGGGACAGATATGCGCATCTGTTCCAGAATGAACATGGAATGACTTTTACCCCGTTGCCCCCTGGGACTGAAAAAATAACTTGACCTTCAAAGGGGCCTGACAAACCAGTTACGCTGAGCTGCCATGGCGACATAAAAAATTTTACACGGGGGAGTTTCCTTCCACTTGGATCATCAAAAAACATTAATGGCCTTTCTCTGTTGTTTAGAGTTGGCCAACATATGGAGGCCCCGGGAATTTTCCAACGCTACCCTATGTTGGGTGGGGCCCGTTTCGCCACAACTAAAAGGTGGGTGGTTGGGGCCTGTAGGAATGGATGCGGCATGCATCCCCCCATTTTTTAGAATTCTTGCAGAGGGGGTGGAAACTTCGGACCCTTTTCAAAACCCAAAATTAAAATGGCCCCATGCGGGGCGCATGGGTCATCACTGCTCGGGGCAGGGGACCCCATTTTCCCTTCCATTGTCTGTCCCCAGGTTCCGTTTTGCAGTTGTGCAGAGAAACCCCACACATTGTTTTTTGTTGCAGACAGAGCAGTTCCCCCCTGGTGATTTAAATTCCCCCGGCAAACCAGTGTAAAACTGTGTGCAACGCTGTCCCCTGCACATGGGGTATAAGGGAGCACAGGAGGCTGAGGTGGTGGTGGAGGGGAGGGGACAGTGCGCAGGAACAGCTTTTGAAATGGGAGGAGAAAGCGGCGTTTCCTTCCCTTTGTGGTGTGGTGGTAGGAACACATTCACCATGGTCCGTAAAGACATTACTGTCCCGATCAAGTTCACACACCCCGTCCGTTGCCGTCCCTTGGAAACACTGATAGGCTAAAGGACTTGCCCACCTTCGTTCCAATGTTTGTGCAGGGCTTGGAAATCCCTTTTTTCGAAAATAAATTGGGCTTGGGACCTCACCTCGGCTCGCACAAGCCTTAGTTCCCCTGAAGGTGCAAAGTCACCACTTAAAAAAGGGGGACGGAAAACCCGGGGTCAGATTCTGCACCTTAGGATGGTTGGACGCATACGCTGTCTTTGGCAATCGCCTGGTGAACGACTGCGGGGGCCCATGGGGCAAGGAAGAGCATCGGCCCGGGAAATGATGGCAAAGCAAATATTTTCCTGGGCAGAAAGGGGTGGAGCCTTAAACGGTTTGAAATGGCATGTTTTTCACTGGTGCTGCTGTGGTGGCGGATGGATCCACATCTAGATACTTTTCTCCCCAACCCATGAATGGGGATTGCATTTGTTGAGCGGGCCTGGTGCCCTTAGCTCCCTGGCCACACTTCACTTTTTTGGGCCACAGATTCTCATAAAATGTTTGGCTCCTCTGGGGTTTAGCAAAAAAATGCCACTCCGCCGGAAGGGATCTTCCCCCAACGCCCAAAAATATATAATACAAATGTGCCTCCTGACCCCCTCCAATACTTTTTTTGGGCCTTTAAGCGTGTTTTCTAACCCCCCGGGTTTTGGCTCCCCACCTCCACTGCGTCACCCTGCTGACTCCGGGGCCCCACTACACTTCTGCTGCGCCTGCCGACACCCAAGCTGAACCCCTTTTTCCCGACAATGATGAAAGCCCCTTTCTGCAAACCCCGGGCCCCAAAAGGGTTTGGCTAATCGTCTTTAACTTGGTTTGCCCAACAGGCTATTTCCCCAAGGTTTCAAATGCAGAGCTGACTTCTTGTAAAAAACTCCCGTCCACTCTCCACATATATTTCCGGACTTTGCAAGAAAGGGATGTCGCCCCCCCCTCTTCCCCGCCAATAGTTCTGACTGTCCCAAAAAGTTTATCCCTCGTGTATAGTGGCGTGAGCCAACCACCATGTAGATCTTGGGGAGGGAAACCGAACGGGAAGAGCGGGGGTTGAGGAAAAGAGGGGGCCCCTGACCCCCCTCCCGGGCCCCCTGCCCAATAAGGGTTTGGTCTGATTCCCAAACCCTTTGGGGGTTGTAGATGTCATTGGGGGAAATGGATATAGTCAATTTTTCAGAACCTTTTTTTTTTTAAAAAAACCAAATTTTTGAATAATGTGCAATGACACCGGGAAACAAACAACCAAAAGCACATAAGCGACGGAGCACACAGGCAACAAATTTTTTACAGAAAAACCCCACAATAAAGAATCAATTGACAATCTTGTGTAAGCTACCCTATAAAGTGTCCCCCTAATTAGTTTTTCACAAAACTTTAGAACAGTTTTTTATTTAAAACAAAAGCAAATAAAATAAAGCATTTAAACTTTTATCCAAAAAACTTGCGTGGTATTAGTACCCGTATATGAAAAGTAATCATATACCCGAGAAAAACCGCCCCTTTGGGGAAAAAAATGCCGGGACCAGGGCCTCCATCCGATATCTAGAGGGAAACTTATTTAGCCCCATATCACATATAATCAACCCCCCTTTTATAATAATTTTAAATTAAATTTAATAAATAAATGGGGGAATATCTTTAATTTAAAACATGGGGGAAAAATTTCCCCGTTCAAACCCGGATCAATTGGGAGAAATTTTTTTAGTGCCTTTAACGGGATGGGGTTTCCCGAAGGGGTGGGTTGGGATTTTAGAAATGGGACTTGGGATTTTCAGACAACCCTTAAATTTAAAAATTTTAAAAGAAAAAACCTCCGTGGGGGCCGTTTTTGGGCGGAAACCTTTTATGGAAAAAGGTCAAAGAAATGCAGAAATGGTAAGTAAAAAGGCAACCTGGGTCAAAAAGGGCCCCCCTTCAACCCTTAGGAAAAAGAACTTGAAAGCCAATACGGGAACTTTGGGGAAGGGGACCCAACAGAAGAACACCGGGGCATTTTTGCAAAAACAGGAAATTCCGGCCCAAACATAAGACGTGAAAATGGAAAAAAACTCCTGGTTTTTGGTCTCTTTTCGACTTTGGGAACAAATTTGGCGTCAACCCCATTTATCATGGACCTCCCCTTTTTAAGGTTTTCCCTTTGTTGATTGGGGAAATTTTTTTGCAACTTTTTGGTTTGGGGAAAGGAATCATTCAACCCGGGGGGAAACATCCAGGGGGGGGGGGGGGGGGGGGGTGGGGGGGGGGGGGGGGGGGGAAAAAAAAAAAATTAATTTGCAAAGAGGTTCTAATTTTAAGGGGGTTTGGTTATACAAACCCAAAAAAAAATATTTCCCTGAAAAAAAGGAAAATTCAGAAAGGGGAAAAACTTGGGGATGGGGCCCCAAAAAGAGGGTTTTACCATTTTGTGTGGGAAATAATCCTGAAAATTGTTTTTAAAAACCCCAAGAGAAAAAAAAATTTTTTAAATAAGGGGCGCCGATTTTAAACGATGGGGGGAAAGAAAAGGGGGGGTTTTTTGGAAAAGCCCCAACCCCGAAAAAAACAAAAGGGAAACCCCCCCCAAAAAAAAACCCCAAAAACAAACCCCACAAAAAAAAACCGCCAAAACCCAACCCAGGGCCCCCACAAAAAACACCCCCAAAAACCCTAAACAAAATACCAAAACCCCCAGAAAAAACCCCCCCCCCAAACACCAACACCCAAACCCCAAACCCCAAAACCCACATCCCCCCCGGCCCCCCCCACCAACAAAAAAAAGGAACAATCCCCAAAAAAAAGGGGGAAAAATAAAAAAAAAAAAAAAAAAAAAAAAAAAAAACAAAAAAAAAAGGGGGGGAAAAACAAAAAAAAAACCCCCCAAAACCAAAAAAACAAAAACACCCCCCCCCACACAACCCCCCAAAAAAAAACCCAAAAAAAAGGTAAAAAAAAAAAAAACCCAAAAAAAAAAAAAAACCCACTTTTTTCCCCCAAAAAAAAAAAACCAAAAAAATTATTAAATAAAAAAGATAAAGGATTAAAAATCTCATCCCCGGTTTAATTAAAAAATTCCATGATCGGAAAAAGGGCCCGTGTGCCACTAGTCAAATGTGAAAACTGAGCACCCCTAGTAAAGCCAATTCGGGGAAAAAGGACCCCCCCCCCAACCCAAGGGTGTTGTAGGGCTGTAGAAAAGGGGGGCCGCCATCATTTAAAAAAAGAAAAAGTGGGGTTCAGCGAGCAAAACCAGAGCCCAAGTATATCGGGGGTGAAAAAAGGATAAAAATTTTTGGGGAAAAAAGGGTATCTTCACCAAATATCTGGCCAAAGGGCAGGGGAAATTCTCCAGGTCTGAATTTATTTCGAAGGAAAATAAGAAGTGGGGTGATGTTCAGCTCGGGGAAATCAACGGGACCTAGATACCCTTTCACCCGGGTAAAGGGTTTAAAAGGACCATTTCGTGGGAAAGGGTAGACTGCGCGAGGGGGGAATAGTTAAAAAGGAACAAATGAGATTTATTTAATTTTAAACTGAGACCAAGTATTGACCAAAGGGAGAACACAGCTAAAGCTTTGGGAAGTGAGCTATCAGATCTTGTAAGTACGCAAGCATCATCAGATAAAACCAGTTTCTCATGTAAAGGGCCCCCAAAGAAAATCCCCAAACCCCCCCGGTTTGCCTTAATGCGGGCGGCTAAAGGGTCAATTTCTAGTGCGAACAGGATGGGATAAGGGGGGTCCCGTGGTGCCTTTTTTTCAAAGAAAGAGTATCGATTAGGCCATTGACCCTAATCTTAGCCATTTGGTTGACAGTATAAAGCTTACCCAGGGTATAAACAGGGACCGAACCCAAATTTGTGCTACCAATAATAGTCCATTTTCCACAGAGTCAAAAATTTGTTTGTACCAAAGATCCCGTATCCCACACCCTATATTTTGTGTGGGGGTGCATTTCATGAACAGTCACCAGTTCATGGCGTATGTTTCCCCGCATAACCCAGTTTGATCAGGGACCGGGAAAGTTAACTGAATTTAAAACAATGGGCCCAAAACCTTTGGGCCAAAATTTTGCTCCGTTTGCAATAGAAAATCGGTCTTAGAGGAAAAGCCCGGGGCCCCTACCTGGCTTTGGGGGGTCACTACAAAATTTTTGCCCCCGAACGAGGCGGAAGAAAAGGCCCCATTTTTTCATTTAAAAAACCTGGGAGTAGCAAAACAAATATTTTGGGCTTTTTTGAAAAATTCTATGGGGGGTCCCTCCGTTCCCGGGGATTAGCATTTTTAAGGATAAAATTGCTCCTAAATTTTTCAGGAAGATAGGAGGTCCCCAAACCCCCGCCCGTTGTTCCCCTAAGAGGGGGGTAGAGCCACGTCTCCCCAAAAATCCCAAAATTTTTTGCTTCCGAAACAGTTGTGGGGAAAAATATAAATCCGAAAAAAAAGGGCGAAAGGGGCCCCCGCTCAAACGGATTTGAGATTTTTAACCCCGTCGATTTGCATAAAGTTTAAAGACGGGGTTTGGATCGCTTCGCCTGGGCCCAGGAGCTTACCCCAACGCTCTCCCATTTTAAAAAAATTGCCAGTGAAAAAGGAGGAGGGTCTCCCCTCCCCAAAATTGCGAAAACAATTTGTGCTTAAAAACCAACTGGACCTATTTTTTCCCCGGGGTTGGTTTCCCAAAATTTCCCCAATTCCGCAATTTTCCACCCTCCAACGGCCAGCCTTAGATCTAAGAGCGCTTAGATCACTACGGGAGTAAGAGTTCCCTCTAACAAAAAACCTTAAAACGCTCCTAAACCAAAAAGAAGAGAAGAGTCATGTTCATTATTGTCAGGAACTCGGACCACTTGGCAGTAAAGTAAACAAAAGGGGAAGTAGTGTAAGCCAATAGGGTTAAAACGCAGAATTGGACCTAACTAGGGAGACCCAACCAAGCCGTCCAAGGGGGGGTGATCTGACACCGTCGGGGTAGGGATTTGGGTAAATAAAGGGGAAAATTGTCTATTAAGAGGGCCAAATCTATCCTCGCGGGATTATACCCCGGGGAGAAAACAGGATACTGGCAGCTGAAGGATGGAAGCCGCCAGACTTCCATCAAAAACCCACCTCATCCCACCGCCATTTTTAGAGGGACGGAGACTCTGCCCTCCCAAGGGCCCCCCCCCGAATTAAATCCCATTTATATAATCCAAGTCATGTTAAAAACCCCCACCACCCACCAAATATAGGGCCACCCAAATAAAAGCTACCGCTAGATGGACAATCTCCAAAAGAAAGGGGGGAGGGAAAATATGTATTAAAGGGGTTATGGTTTTTTCTTAAATTTTCAATTAGAAAGAATGTCCCCCCCGTGTTTTCCAATCTTGGTTCCGGGTAAATAACACAGTTTTGGGATTAATACAGACCGCCCTTGCATGGGGGAGCACCAAAAATGGTAACCCACCCCCCCCTTTGGGGTTTTTGAAGGAGCGGGGATCTAGGGCCAACCAATGGGCCCTGTAGGCAACAATTCCGCCCTATAGGTTTAATGGGGCCTCAGCCTAGGTTTCGTTTTTAAGGGGGCGTGACCCCCTCACGTTTCCCGAGAGGATGTTAAGGACCATGGAAAATGAAAAATGAAGTCAGGGGTAACCTTTTTATGTCTTTCAGTACCCGCGGAGTTCCCCCAAACACCATTGATCTACCCTCTGCAACCGCAATAATTCAAGACCAAATAGCCCACGATCAAATAACCCAACCCCCACCCCCATCCCCCTCCCAATTTCTGGATGCTAGCCCCAAAACCCTAACAGATTTAGAACTAAACTAGGGCAGAAGACCCCCCCAGGAACAAGAGAGCCCTCAGGCCCGGCCGCGCGCGCTCCCGCAGGATGCCAACAGGTTTTAGGAGAGGCACCTCAAGGAGCGGACCCCCCATTCGTCCGCAAAACAAGGAGGGCAGAAGGAAAAAGGGGGAAAGGGAGTAAAGAAAGGGAGAAAAGGGGAAAGGGGGCAAGGAGAGGGGAGAAAAAAAAGAAGAAAAAAAAGGGGGGGAGAGGGGGAAAAAAATAAAGGAAGGGGAGGGACGGTAAAAGGAGGGGGGGGGGGGGAAGCATTCCTTCAAGTAATCAGTTCTACGATAAAAACAAAGTGGCGTCCTTAAGTTACCACACTCTAAGGCAATATATTAAGGTAAGTCCCAGAAACGAAAGGAGCCAATAGCAGTCATCTCATAGCTTGCTCAATTAGGCTACGAAACCTAAAACCCCACCCAAAAACAGAGCACTACATAAAGGCCCATAAATGTATTAAAGTTTTCCCCGGTAAAAGGGCCAATTTTGAAGAATCAATTAGGTCCCCCCAAATTTTAACCCGGGGGCTGTCCATCCAGTCCTGGACATCCACGGGGTTATCAAAAAAAGGGGGTTTGTCCCCCCCTTGTACGTGGAGTCTGGGAGGTACATCATAGGTATTTCAGTCCCCCGTTAGGAGTTTGGTTTAGCCGAAATGAATGGGCCCTTTTACCTAATTTTAGGGAAAAGTTGAACCGTGGGTTGACGTTATCTTTGGGATCGGGCCCCTTTTTCGGAAGAAGGGGGAGCAAAGTGTCAGTCTGATAATTTTGGAAATTTCGCAAAAAAAAGGTCGTGGGGATCGCCCGGGGGGAGGGGGCTTAATCAAAACCTTTGGTTTCTGGTCAAACCGGGCCCCTAGAGCACCCGGGATTCCCACCACTGAGTCCCCCTGCTGCGACGGGCCCCCCTTTTGTGCTGGACCTGTGCCTCTCAGAACTTTTGCCCCTCCCTTCGAATTGAAGGGCTGCCACCTCTCTGTCGAATTTCTGTTTGATCAAAAATTAAAAATTTAAATACCCAGAAAAAAAACCAAAAGTAAATTTATGCGTATATGGGACCAAAAAATAGAGACACCCTGTATTTTAGTCCAAATTACTGCACAATCAAGAGGTTAAATAAAGCTTTGTGTATGAAATAACATACAGAAAAAACAGATGTAAATTAGGCGTATATGGGACCAAAAAATACAGACACCCTGTATTTTATTCCAAATTACCCCACAATCAAGAAGTTAAATTAAGCCTTGTGTATGAAATATCGTACAGAAAAAACAGATGTAAATTAGGCGTATATGGGACCAAAAAATACAGACACCCTGTATTTTAGTCCAAATTACCCCACAATCAAGAGGTTAAATTAAGCCTTTGGTATGAAATACCCTACAGAAAAATCAGATGTAAATTAGGCGTATATGGGACAAAATAAAAAAAGACACCCTGTATTTTAGTGCAAATTAACCCACAATCAAGGGGTTAAATTAAGCCTTGGGTATTAAATACCCTACAGAACAACCAGATGTAATTGAGACATATATGGGACAGAAGTACACCCACCCTGGACTTTAGGGAGAATACCCCACAAACTAAAACAAAATAATAACGCTGGTTAAATAACAAGTGTGCAAATGACACACACTTGTGATGGTCTTTCCCCCCAATCGCTGATAAAACAAGTTTGTTTTACAATAAGTTCAATATAGTTCTACAGCAGCAGCAAGATGCTTATGACAGGACACACAGTGAGAAGTGTGAGGATTTAAGATGGCATCCGTATTTATAGGGCTGTGACGTCACAGAAGCCCGCCGGTCGCTGATTGGCTTCATGTCTGCACATGTCATTGAGTGTGTTCCTTTCTTCCTCCCAGAGTTCTCTGCCCCATGTAACACCACGTGCTCACGTCCATTTTGCCAATAAAAAAGATGCTTCGTTCCCGTGAATCACCCTAAACATGGGCTTCGTGCAGAACCGAAGTTTTCCTTAAATTCTAAATGAATTCCACTTCGTTAGAATCGATTAGCCCATCTCTAATAGGCATACATCCAGCGTATTGCAAACTTGCTCCAAAATGTTCATTTGTAACATACAGATTTTCCGGTGTATCGGTGGCAGATATCACTGTCGATTTCATCCCTCTACAATGAGAGAGAAGTCTTGTGGAGTAGATTTGTACACTAATATTTATGTTTCTGCATGTGACATGCTTGGCCAAGAGATAGCGGTTATGCTAGGACCCAAGAGTTTTAAGCTTCACATTTATAAATAATTATAGATATTAAAGGGGTTCTCTCACTACATTGATTCATTTTACCACAGTCCTGTTATCTTGCTTTCATTTTGAATTCAGGGGCGTGTTTACTGGCTTCTACTAGGCTGCAGTAGAAGCCAGGTCTGTAGCTATAGCGACCAGCACTGCCAGCCTATCAGGAGAGATCAAACAGGTTTGTAGCTATAGCGACCACAGGAGCTGATGCAGCCCATACAAGAGGGGAAATCTCACAAAAGGTAGGACACTGTTAATGGACATATATTGCAAAGTGACTTGTTTTTGCAAGATCTTTAACATAAAAAGCAATCCTTGTAGTGAGACAACCCCTTTAAAGTGGTTCTCCAGGTTATTTTTATTAGAGCTAGCAAGTAGCTGCAAGCGAACTGTGCAGGAGGTTTTACCTTGTAGTAAAACCTCTTTAAATATATTTAAGCTTCTGATACCCTGATGAAATAAAAGGAATCCATTCTCACCTCCCCTCACACATCTGTTCCAGCAATGTCATCACCCGCTGTCTCCTCAGATTCTTCTGTTGACTTTTTCTGCTGGGGTTGGCTTGACACTGCTGCAGCAACTGTTTGGCTATAGCGTCACCTGCGATTTTTGACAGCACTGTTTAGAGCTGTTGACTTCCAAACGTTGAAGTTGGGCAGTTGCATATGACTTCTGAAACCAATCAGAATTAATCAAGCGCCAATGCTGCACTCCTGTTTGCTATGGTTATAGATGTTGGGGTGCTTATGGAAGGATCATCAATCCCATGTAATAACTATAAGTTATATTTATTTATTTATTTATTTACAGGTGAAGCAGACAGTTCTACAGTATAAAATTTATTTAAAATTAATATACTCCAAAATTAAGTTTAAATTAAATAATATAAATTAATGAAACCAATACATCTACCATAAATCATTTTTTCAGTTAGCTGTTTTAGCAGCCATTATCAAATTCGGCCAATCATTTATACAGGTTTGACACATCACTAATGCGCCAAATTACCGCGGCGTGCCAAACATATACGTTACGCGCCTTGAACCTTAGGCACCATATATGACCGCACATTCACCACTTCCATATATTCAGACACATTATACACTGAAAAAAGATGCAAAAAAATTGTGTCAAGATGCCGAGTTTCATACATGTTGCCCATTGTCTTTTATATCCAGACATTTCTGATGAAGGCTCATGGGCCGAAAACATTCATTCTAGTCTGGACTACTTATAATATAGCCATATACTGTATATACATGTGAATATACTGTAGAACTGTCTGCTTCACCTGTAAATAAATTAATATCACTATATTTTGCAAGGAAAACTGTGAAGTGCTGTGCAATTACTTATAGTTGCTGAAGCCAATCAGTCTTGAGCCAATCACAACAGCTGTAAGTCAACAGAAGAGCCAGGGGAGATGACAGATGGCAGCAGCACTGGAATGGAGATGGTGATGGGAAGAGAGATTTTTTATTATTTTATCATGGTACCAGTAGCCTACATATATTTAATAAAAATTACCCTACCTCTTTAAATACTTCCAGAGTAAGTATCAAATGTATATGGTCAAGCACATATTTACGAACTACTCACATCCTAAAGATGGTGAAAAATTAAGTTTGCTCTATTTCCTATGAACAGATTACTCTTAATGGGGCAATTAGTCTTATCTTTAACAACAAATTAAAAATCAAAAGCATTATTTTTTTTTTTCTTTTTTTTTGAATATGGTCATCATGTAGTTGTACATGTACTAACATATAACATTCACAGATAATAATTTTACTCATAATAATAGCCCCAACATGAACTGATGTCTGAATATTAACATGGGGGATGCAAACCTAACTTGTCAAGCAATCTCTTTGACAGTGATTGTCTTGAAAAATGGTTAAGCTAAAAGTCCATGCGCTGTGGAGATTGCCTTTTAAATGCATCTCAGTAATCAAATAGTGCTTGGCATTGATCATCACGCCATCCCTGTGATGTCCTGAGAGTCGCTGATGATAACAATCATTTCCAGGTGCATGTTTTAAGGAACCGCATTTTACAGTAAATGAATCTCTCTCTTTGTCCATAAAACTGAGTATAATTTGTGCACTTCTCAATCATTTGATTAGCTTTCTACTTGACTAAGTGATTATGAGAAGAATAAAGAGGGGATGGTCTGTATTTGTATTTTATATAAAGACTTCTTATCATATGATACTTTACCTAAAAGCAAAATGAAAACTTTTAGACAGTAAAATTCTTCCCTCACTTTCGCAAAATGCAATTATTTAAAATGTTAGTTTTCGCTATTCACTTAGAAGTGTTTTTCAAGTGCTAATGTTCCTATTCTTTGTGCTGTAAGTTTGTTAGCGTTATCCTTCACTAGTTTAGCACAGCATTTTTTTTCCTTTTTTAAGTAGAATGGTGTATTTTTCATTCTTTATAGGCTTTGAGTCATTTATGCAGCTTATATTGATATTTAAAGGGGGGGAAGTTGACAGTACATATGACCCCTTTTGGGTAAAATTAGATTTGGCATTTAATTTCAAGGGCTCAACAACCAGTCTGTCAAATCCTCATTTTACTAGTGCCCACTAGAACTGCTGACGCTTGTCTTCAACTCCTGAAGCTTTCATCTTTCACTGGCAATAAACATGTCACCCTGCAGAGGTGAAACACAATCTGGAATTAAATTTACTGCATATAAAATATGGTGCCCTCTTTTTTGGTTCAAATACTTGTCATTCATAATTTATTTGACTGTGTTTGGCCTTCAGAGAGTGCACGTTGAGAGAGAGATGGTAGAGAAGTGCTTGGCAGATCTTTTACTCCTGTTTTTTTCTTCATTTGTTTGTTAACTATAAATGGCATATATTCATTACTTATTCTATTAATTTGTGAATTAGAAAGTCCATACAACATAGTAGCACAGCAAACACTACTACAAATATTTATAAGTCGTTTCAACCGAAGTATGAAGGAAAATAGTTAAAGGGGATTTTTACTTGTCACAGGGAATCAAATACATTGATGTAGTCAGTGTAATCATAATTGATGGAAGCTAACTGTAATGATTGTAAAAGGCATGTTCCATTAGCTGTGTGGGGAAATAAGTTGTTTTTAGCAGGTTATAAGCATTTCATGATTATAAATTCATGTATTCTTATTTACTCGATTAGTTTTTGTAAATTACCCCAATGGTGCACCTATAAACAGTGGTATGATCTGGAGGTCATCAACACATTCATTGATGAGGATAAAATGATTATATTAGCCAAAGGTAATAAGTAGCCACAAATAATCTGCAAAAATATAATGCTGTGAAATAAAAAAAAAAAGAGAGAGAGAAAAAAGTAAAACCAACACAAAGGCAAGTGCCAAAAAAAACTGATCGCCAGGAACACCCAATACAATTAACATACTCTTCGCCAGTTACATGATCTAGCATGGTTGGTGCAGATATTTGAATATAAAAGGACTAATCAAATTCATTCATACATTAAACAAAGCTAGTATAACATGTGTAAATGTATTTTACATATAACATAATGCTTGGATTATGTGAAAAGTTTAGTGTATTAGGTGACTACTGGATACCTCCAGTAATTGGTTTTCCTTTGTGTATGCACTGACAGCTTATGTTCCTTCGGTAGTGGCTCGTAATTCATTGTCCTCTTAGATATGACACATTAAATGGCTTGTCCATAACAAAATATTACAGCCACTTCTTGGGCTCCATTAAAATAATTAAAAAAAAAAAAAACTACTCAGAAGAACAAGAATAACAACTGGAGGGACACAGCCCTGGAACCAAGGACAGTAGGGAGGTGTGATTTAATACTAAAGAGTTGGTGTAGATTTCATTTTTAAATGCATGGACGGCTGAAAACTGCACCAAATGTATTAAAAGGACATACATTTGACGCATTTTAATCTGGTGCTGGTTTCATTAAGACGTATAAAAAACAAGTCAGGCTTCCCCTTTATCTTTATAGGCAAAGCTGCGACAACTAAATAAGTCCTTTATAGCTCTAGTATTATAGCTATAGTATTATTAAAAATACTATAAGTCAGTTAGGTGATGAGAAGATAAAGTAGCAAAAAGTATTAAAGAACATCATTCATGGCTTCATACAAGTATTCAAATACTAAATATAAATGCAAACATTTATTTCTTTATAGAAAGCTAGAACACTTAATTTCTCCTTTACCTTCATGCATATGAAAAAAAGACGAAAACATATCCTGATTTCCAAAGAAATGAATGTTAGCCCCAAGAAATACTTAACATTAAATACATGAAATATTAATAATAGTAATATTATCCATTATTTATACCTGGATAAGATTCATTTAAAATCAATTTAAAACAATAAAAAATCTGTTAAACGGGAAATTATAATGGTGCAAATGATTTCATACACAACTGGTGTTCTGCTGAACATCTGGCCTTGGTACGATAATATGTTTTACATTGAATTATCATTCTTCTAGCAAACATCCTTCACCAAAGTGCCAAGAACAAGGCTGGATTGTCCAGTTTTCCACTTTCCACCTGTTTCTTCTTTTAGCTAGGTTTCTTTGACATGTGATTGCCTGTAATTTGGCTTTTTGTATCACTTATTATCGATCTGATAATAATCTGTTATAATCTTACACAGGGTCAAACAGGATATAAGGAGTGTGTCATGATTGTGCCTGGCACGCCCCCTGCTTTTGGTTCTGGTAGCCATGGTTTTTACCTTAATAGCTTGTATTCTTATTCACTAGTGTGAACTGGTCCTTCTTTCCCTGTAGGTAATTGATTCCTGGCCAACGCCCGTGGCCAGGAATCATCCAGCACTCTTTCAGTTAACCAGTGTTCCTCCTTGATTGACAGCCTTGTTTCCCTATCTAGTTTTGTGTTTCTTCCACCAATCACCACTGAAAATTCTGAAAATGGGCCAGGAAACTGTGCATGCACTTCATCCATTCCTACAAAGCCAGGCACACCCTCCTCGAGTTGCAGCGGCAGTACGGCCTCCCCCAACACACGCTGATATGCGATGTTTCCCCCCGTTGGGAAATTCCAGCCTGCCCAATTTGAACCGACTGTATGAACAGAGAAAGGCCATTAACAAATTTTTGATGATCCAGGTGGACAGGAGTACTCCCCTGTGAAATTTTGAGTAAACCAGGGCGCTCATGTGGAAAACCTACCATTTGCTGAGCATTTGGGGAGGCCCGTTTTTTGTCAGTTCCAGGATAGGGGAGAATAACGTTTTCCCATTGCTTCATGCCTAACAATGCTGAAAATCTGCTGGGCAGGGAACGGAGACGTGGAAATACATCACACGGCCACAGAGTCCGTGGGACTGAACTGGGGGAGGAGGGCATTGGGGCAGAAGCATTGTCGGTGAAATGATTTAATTTTTACCCAGGGACAAGGAGGGGGAGCAGGAGCATGAGGGGGTAGGGAGATGAGAAAACGAGGGAGATGCCCGCAAGCACCCCTGGCAGTATACGTGGAGAGGGGGGAGCCCCTCGGGGTTTACTTGTGCAATGGGCCCCCAAAGCTGATTTGCCTGGTAGGATAGCCAATCCCACCGGGAGAGGGATACTTCTGGTCTCCCCCTTTGGGCCATCGTTACCAGTCCAAAATGGGAGCCTTTTTCCCAGGCTGAGGGGGACAAACCAAAACATAGAGAAATCCCCGTAGTCAATTGGCCCTGCCTATGTCGGAAACGTCCCTCCCCTGTCAGTCTGACCGGGGGGTTCCTCAGCGCTACGTACCACTGCCGCGTGCTGTGGGAAAAATGGGGGGAGGGCAGACCACCCTCACACAACCTTTTTCGGGTCACTGATGAGCAGCTTCCTTTATCCGCCTAGTGAGGGGGGCACTCGCCAGCAAGCAGCAGCACCTGGAGCAGACCCTGAACCCAAAAGGTTGTTGGCCCCCCCCAACAGGTGGTGGCCAACAGGTGGAAAAGCACCTGCCACCCCCTTAGAAGATCCCCGGACACTGGCAGCCAACGGATGTGTGGCCGCACTTCTGATTTGCAGTGGAGAAAACTGCCTGTCCGGCCAATCGGTGGGCATAAGCGGGTGATCAGGCGGGAGGGGCCAAAGTTAAACCCAAAGGGGAACCCGTTTTCCACCAAATTGGAACGACTGACCTTTTTCAAGTAATCAGGCGGGATCGGCCAGGATTTCCACACACCAATGCCTTAGGCGTCAGATTACATCAGCCATGACGCCTCACCCAAACTTTGAGAAATGAGTCTGGGTTCAAACTACCTGCCTCATCCACTATTCTGATGCCGCCACCCACCTGATGCCACACATCTGTTGCCAGTTTCTCCATCTGCCTACCACCATCTTTACCAGGGACCAGTTTTGCCACCTACCTCCACACTCTGTTATTGTACCACTCTCTGACCTCATGCTGCTGCTGCTGCTGTTGTTGTTGCTGCTGCGGTCACCTCCACACCATGTCATTGTGCCACTCTCTGACCTCATGCTGTTGCTCCTGCCTTCACCTCCCCTCTCTGTCATTGTGCCACTCTGTGGCCTACTCCTGTTTGTGCTACCTCCAGAATGTCATTGTGCCACTGTCTGACCTCATGCTGTTGCTCCTGCCGTGACCTCCAAACTCTTTCATTGTGCCACTCTTTGGCCTACTCCTGTTTGTGCCACCTCCACACTCTGTCATTGTGCCACTCTGTGGCCTACTCCTGTTTTTGCCACCTCCAGAATGTCATTGTACCACTCTCTGACCTCATGCTGCTGTGGCTGCTGTGGCTGCTGCCGTCACCTCCACACTCTGTGGCCTACTGATGTTGCCACCTGAGCCCTCAGTTTGTTTTTTTCCAGCTGGCGCTGCCATGCCTTTATCAGGCTGCATTCCCGCTTCAGTTTTTTGGTCAGTTTTGCCCTCTTAAATGCCCAGGGAATTTTAGAGTGAAGCGATTCTAATAGCGGCGGCAGTCATGTGCGTGTCATACTAATACACAGCATTGTATGAAGACCAAACTAAGCTCCCTCTGCATATTTAAGCATGGCACAACGTTCTACAGCACCCTACAGGCTCTGTGCAGCCTGGAAATAGCTGTTTTTTAACGCGATTCGTCCCAAAGTAATTCGGACCAAAACAAATTTTGTCGGAAAAGTTGGCGAACCGAATTTTTGAGAAATTCACCCATCTCTAGTCATTACTCCCAGACACTCATTGTTACATATAGCAGATCCCCAATTGACCACTGCTCCCACACACATTTTGTTACAGGAAATAGTACAGCCCAAACAGACCATGCTTTCAGACACCCATTATTACAGGGAACAGTTGGATGTCTAATGAAGGCCTTCATGGATGCCATGTTTGTACATCTATAAGAGAACAATGAAATGCCTGTCGTATATAGTACAAGCGATCAAGTGATGACATATTCAAGTTCCCTAGGGGGACTTAAAGTTAGCATAAAAAAAAGTTTACCAGAATAGTAATATATTAAAAGTTAAAGGGATTTTCTCACTATGATGTTTCACAGAGTATTTGTCAACTTCACACTCACAGGTTGTGGTTCATTCTGCAGCAGTGATTGGCATATTGACTCTGCTTTTCTAGCTGAGCCTGTTATATAGTAGTAACATGACTACTGGAGGATTGTAAAAGGTAGTGACATCACCATTCCAACTGCTGCTCCAGCCTTTAAGGCTATGTTCACAAACAAGTATTTTAACTACTAATCCTTGCAGATTATAACTTGAAATACTTGTCTAAAACTGAAAGTAAATAATCCCTATTGACCTCAATAGAAAATAGGCGTTTTAGTTTATATAACGCCTATTTTGTTGCCCACTTTTTAAGAACAAAAAAAAACTAAGAACATGTGAATTCTTCCATCATATTCAACATGTGGATCCGTGTCTAAAATGACATACAAAACCCCACAGACATGAATGGGACTCATTTTCTAACTATAAATCCGCTGGGAAAAAAAAGACCTAAAATTCACATGAAATACTCATTGAAAATGGTTTTCAGTGGTAGAATACAATGAGAATCTGGCGGGTAAATTTTATTCATGATCTTGACGTATCCTAACAACGAAGAGAGGAGACCAGTAACTAGGAGGACTTGTATACATAAAGGTAGGAGATAACTAGGAGCTCCTAACTCTGAAAAAACAAAAAATAAAAAAATTCAATGCAATTGGTAATATTCTTTATTTACTATTGCCTACATGTGTAAAGTTAAAAAAAAGTTTCATACAATTGGTTTTAATATGTTTATAAAAGTCCGATCTTTGAAAATATAACGTAATTTATCCCATATAGTAAACACTGTAGAAGAAAAAAATATTCCCAATGCCAAAAATGTGATTTTTAGGTCATTTTGTGTTCGTAAAAAAGTGGAAGTGATCAAAAAGTTGCACGAATCCCAAAATGATGCCAATAAAAGCAACACTTAAGCTCCTAAATTGTCCTCACTCAGGTCCATTGATTTTAAAAAAAGTTGTTAGTCCTAGAAAATGGCTCTGTAGCGCAAATGTGAAAAATAGAAAAGGTGTTTATTTTTTTAAAAGTACAAAAACATAATGAAAACTAGACAAGTTTAATATGAACGTAATTGTATCAACCTGCAGAATACAGATAACATTATTTATAACAAACTGTGAATTATGTAAAAACAAAACCTGGCACTGACTGGCCCATTTCATAGTTACCAAAAATAAGACATCTATCCAGTTCAGCCTATTGTGCTATAGTGTTAATCCAAAGAAAGGCAAAAACCCCCAATGAGGTAAAAGCCAATTGACTTCATTTTAGGGAAAATATTCCTTCCCAACGTTCTACGAGTTCTATGTCTGTTTTTAAGTGTATGATCCAACAGTATGTATGAAAGAGTGTTATGCAGCAAACATTGGTGCATGGAGTATTATGTGCTAAAATGGTACATTTCCATGATATGGATTTGTACAATAGTGTCGTGCCAAACTTTGGCACACTTTCAAAAGTGTTGTGTCTGGTACATACTGTGCCAAGTGTTGGCATACAACTGTTCATACATCTATAGAATAGGAATAAAACAGTTTTGGTGCTCAAAGTACACCGGAAAACTTTCACAGCCCCATTCATACATGTCACCCAAAATCCCTGCAAATATGGCACAGTTGTGTTTTTTTTCCATGTTTCACCCCCACATAGAATTTTTGGGAGGTTCCGCAGCACATTATTTGGTACGGTCAATGGCACCATTAACCCCTTACCACCGGAGCCAGTTTTGGCCTCTCTGACAGAGCCCCATTTTTGAAATCTGTCATGTGTCACTTTATGTGAGAATAACTTTTTGATACTTTAACCTATCCATGTGATTCAGAGATTGTTTTCTCGTGACACATTGTGCTTTAAGATAGTAAGAAATTTTGGTCCAAAAATGCTTTTTATTGTGAAAAATATCAAATTATTGTGGTGATAAATGTGAAAATTTATCAATTTCAAACTTCAAAAATTCTGCAAAGTAAGACAGATAGTTATTCCACTCAAAATAGTTTATAACTAGCATCTACCATAGTCTGCTGTAGTTTGGCATCATTTTTAAATGTCTTTTTTTTTTTTTTTTACGACATTAGGGGGTTATAAATTTTGTATAAATTTTTCCAA
>JAODAL010056713.1:0-23119 GCA_025379985.1 Phyllomedusa bahiana | reverse complement strand
AATTCCAGAGCGCCGACGGCACTAAAATGACTGAATACGCAGACAGGCCGAGCTTGAATAAACAGAAAAAAACATACAACATGGCAATGAAGCCGCTAAGCAGTATTTTATAATTATAAAAAGCGAGCCTATAGAGCAAAATATTTGTATGCAGCTAAACATTGTATATTTGTGATAAACCATATTAAAAGATCCAAACTAAGAATCCTATAAGATACTATAGAGTTCCAATAGGTATATACAACGTGTATGATATACCGAAATAAGGCTACTTAAAAATGAACCTAAAATAGAAAAAAAAAAAAAAAAAACGTTGTGGGCAGTCCCAAAGGCGCTATATAGTGTACTATAGATATATATAAAAAAAAACAAGCCCTTAGAGCAGGATACTTATTGTGCAATAACCAGATGAATGTATTAGGGGGAAACCGTTGGAATATTGGAATATTTATGGTTATTGATCATCTTCCTATGACGCATCATCAATTCATAGTATTATTGAACATCAAACGTATATTGTCTGTTGTATTGTTATTTATCACAGCACTTTTTTTGTTTGTGCACTCCATGTGTGGTATATGTGTGTTTCTTTTTTCATTAAGATGTAGCTAGGGACAGGGTTAGTTTAGGTTCCAGTGTGGGGGCGCCCTTATTGGGGCGATTTCCCCATTTTTGAGGCAGACAGGACTTTGATAGGGTATATTTGAGGGTGTCTTTTCGTTTTCTTTCTAAATTCTTATTTATTTTTATTAAAAGTTATGTTTTATGTATCTTTATTCTAGGTGTTATACCTGTAGTTGTTTTGGTTTATGTTTGATTGTTAGTTGCTAGGGCTACGTTACCTAATGACAAATTCTTTTTTGTACAGTTGTTATGGGACACATGCCTAGCCATAGCCTCTCACATTACTAGGATGAGCAAAGTTTAGTTCAGTGGCGATTCTGTCTTGAGCGGTGGACCTGACTTTCTGTATGTTCAAATTTAGACAGGACCTGTGAGCTCGGTTTTAAAAGGTCTGTTTTAGTAAACACTTGTTCCCGACCTGGGATTCCAACGTGGAACACATCTGGGGCTGTGCTGTTCCTATGTTATTCCTTCCAAAAATGTATTACTGAGGGTGCTTTCAAGAGGAGCGGGGTTTTTTTTTTTTTTTTTTTTTTTTGTGCATTTTTTGTGCAGAAATGTACAGCATTAACTGTTGTGCCTTTCTACACACAAAAAAAAAATCCAAAAAAGCTCCTTTTGAAAGTACCCTGAAATGGCAGATGGGTGTTACCATTCCAGTTTTGAAAGTAGAGTGTTCCTGCATACACTTACTCAATGATAGTACAATGTCAGACTGTGCAGACAATTGGTAACACCCAGATGACAGATTCAGCAATACATTTCTAGAAGGAATAATAGAGGAACAGCACAACACAGAGAAATAATTGAAGATGCTCCTGAATGGTTATTCAGGGGGATCACAGGCATTTTTTAAAACGCACATATTCGAGATGACAACTGGTCATCTTTAACCTTAGGGTATGTTCACACTGCGTAATTTCGGCACGAATTTCGCTGCGTATTTGCACTCTATTACGGGCAAGATGCGCGCCGAAATTACGGTAATCCATAGTCCTCATAGAGAACTATGGTTTTAGGGCCCCTCTCCCCGGGTTCGTATAAAAACGTATTGTACGCAGCCCCCCCGCGCCGCAGGAATACTCTCTGATCATTGCGAGCTCCAAGACACACGATATACATCGTGTGAACATCCCTTACATTAGCCCTACAAAGCAATTTATTTTTGGTACATAACATGTTGGCATTATCAGCCGTCTTTGTGCCTTGCAGTGTTTTTATGATTCAGCTGACCATTGTTTCTAGATGATTAAAATTGGGTTTTGCCACAATCTCTTTCATTTCCTCCTGCATCCAGCTCTTCTTACTCGGGTGCTAGAAGGGGGTGTGTGTGATTTGTTTGAATTGCATATCATATGACCCAGCAGGCTGATGTCACCAGGCCTTTCCTCTCTGTAGTCAAAGAAAGGTCTGTTTATGTAAAGCATTGTGAGTAGCTGAGAGGTAAAGTTTTTGCCTCCAGGCACAAGGGTCCTAGCTTCAAATCCCTGCAGGAACCAAACTGGTGTTTTTTTTTTCTCTTTATTAATGCACATACCTTTTTGAGGGTTTCTTTTTTATTTATTTGCACTGTTTGACTTATTACTAAGCAACAGAGGAAGGAGAAAATGCCCAAAAACCTGGGGTTTGAAAACTCGTGTGCCTGCGGGAGACGTGATGTTGACAGTGCGACCAGGGATGAGGAGTTCAGCCCTGGTCGTGCCCCCTAGACGGCTGTAAAAAATGGATTGCAAAAGGGAGCGCTAGAAAAAAAAGGGGGTGCAAATTTTTTAATAATAAGAATGGTAAAAATATTTTTTTCTTTTGCAAGTTTCCACGTCAATTTTAATTAGGGCAAAACCATTTAAGAAACCCTTTCGCAGTTTTGCTGCATTGTTAGAAGTCTGCCCTGTGTTTACCTGACTTTTGTTGCTCCAAAAAGAGAAGCAAAGACTACATGGAGCACATAGAAAGGGAATACTTTAGAAACTCACGTTTTTACATTCTCTATTAAAAAGGGGGGCTGCCCTGAGATTACTAGCAATGAAAAAGATCCCCAACCAAAGCAGTGATGTGAAATGGTTATTGGAGGCGAAACCTCCTGCCAATTTTACAGCGGGGCTGCCAAAGTCATATTTTCATTGATACTGGTTTTGTTGCCTTTTTATTGAATTTTTTGTGTCATCACTGTTCAGGGGGAAAAAAGCACAAAATTTGTTTTTGTGTTCCGCTATAAAATAGCAAATTTTACAAGGGGATTGTTTTTCTATACAGGGCCCACAGAAAGTAGGAAAGTAAGTAGGCAATATCAAAATGTTAGCTCTATAAAGTTGTTTTGTGTTTTATGGGAAAAATGTTTTTCCTTTGGAGGAGACTGCATGTTTGCAAAAGGCCCCATTTTTTCCTGGTGGTGGACATCAGATTATGCATTTTGCATCAGCCCTAAGATTAAAACCCCGTTATGGAATAATTTATTATTTGTGTGGGATTTATTATTATTTATTTTAAAAACGCCATTTATTCCCGGGGGTGTACATTCAAAAAGGAAGGTTAATACTAAATATGTCAAACAAATCAATAATAAGTGAATAAAAGATGGCACGAGGGAGTGAGGGCCCTGCCCCTAGGGCTTACAATCTACGTGGAGGAGGGGAGAAAAAGGTGAGGGGGCATATTTTGGGGGGGCACAGTGGCTGCTAGGTTATTGTAGGTTATAGGCGCCCTGAAGAGGTGGGGTTTTAGGTTGCTTTTTAAACCCGTGAAGGGGGGAGAGTCTGATGTGTTCGGGCAGTGAGTTCCAGAGTGTGGGGGAAGCACGGGAGAAGTCTTGGAGACGGTTATGTGAGGAGAAGAGCAGAGAAGGTCCTATGAGGAGCGGAGATTGTGAGAGGGGAGATATCTGGAGATTAAGGCAGAGATGTATGGAGGGGAGAGGTTATGGAGAGCCTTGTAGGTCATGGTTAGTAACTTGAAATTAATTCGCTGGGCAGTGGGTAGCCAGTGAAGGGATTGGCCAAGGGAAGAGGCAGAGGAGTAGCGAGGAGAGTGGATAAAATGAGCAGCAGAGTTGAGGATGGATTGAAGGGGAGCAAGAGTGCTAGACGGGAGGCCGCAGAGAAGGATGTTGCAGTAGTCTAGGCGGGAGATGACACGGGCATGGACCAGCATTTTTGTGGTGACGAAGTTGAGGAATGAGCGGTTGCGAGTGATATTTTTCAGATGTAGGCGGCAGGCAGAGGTGAGGGCTTGGATGTGAAGTTTAAAGGACAGAGAGGAGTCGAAGATTATCCCAAGGCAGCGGACTTGCGGAACAGGTGAGATATATTAAGCAGCAAGGAAACAATCCATTTTCAGAGCTCGGATGCTTTAACCAGTTAAAGTGGGCAAACAAAAAGATCAAAACGACTTTAATAGGGGCCGAATTATTATAATGTTTTAAAGACTTGGTTAAAGTATAGCCAAAACTGCAGATATTTTCAGGGGTTCCATATATGAAGAGATATAAATGAAGAATACCTGCAGAACTTGCAACTGGGTCATAAGCAGCCAAGGCTTAGTGATGTGGAGAACATGCTAACCAAGCTGTTCAGTCCCACAAAAAAGCTATTGTAGCATTAATTGCTGAAAAGGTAATGTTGTCATTGATGGGAAGGTGTCCGAACACACCGTGCATCACAGCTTTTTGTATGAGGGGAGGCATAGCCAAAGGATGGTCAGAGTACCCATGCTGACCATTTTCTACCACTGGACCATGAGGAATAATAACAGGTAGCCTGGCTGGGTGAATTTACATTTTATTTTTCATCATGCACATACCTGAATGCATGTGCTCATTTACCTGAGGAAGAGAGGGCCCAGAATGCACAGTGGGAAAAAGACATTTTGTCGGAGGCAGTGTTCAGATATGGAAACTCGAGTCCTGGTATTCATGTGGATGTTTCTTTTAACCAGGGCTGTTGAAGTCGGCAAGCCGAAACCCCCGACTCCGACTCCTAAATTTTTCCCAAAACCTCGACCCCGACTCCTGACTTCCTCATACACGGCGCATTTTTAAAGTGATAACTTTACTGTAGTAAAATGGTAACATCAGGCTGTTAATCACCTTATGATACAATAATCAAGCTATTTAGGAAGAACAGACACTGACAAGCAAAATGGTAACAATGTTTTGATCTTTTAAACACTTGTGGGTAGGTTGAAAAAAAAGCTTTATTTGTATCCAAGTCCAGTCTGCACCAACATTGTGAATGTGTTGAAGGACCTGGGATAAGATTTTGGTCAAGACCTGCATGAATCTGATCCAGAGCCCAGAAGGATTAAGACAGAGCTGAAAACAAAAGGTGGATTTCCCAATTACAAACAAAATAATACAAATTAAAGGGGTTGTCTCACTACATGGATTCATCTTAACTCAGTCCTGTTTTCTTGGTTTCATTTTGAATTCAAGGGCATGTTTTCTGGCTTCCACCAGGCTGCCGTATAAGTAAGGTCTGTAGCTATAGCAACCAGAGCTGGCAGCCGATCAGGAGAGATCAAACAGGTCTGTAGCTATAGCAACCAGTGCTGGCAGCCTATCAGGAGAGATCACACAGGTCTGTAGGTATAGCGACCAGTGCTGGCAGCCTATCAGGAAAGATCACAGTTCTGTAGCTATAGCGACCTGAGGAGCTGATGCAGCTCATACAAGAGGTGATATCTAGGAATAGGTAGGACATTGTTAATGGACACATATTGCAAAGTGACTTGTTTTTTACAGATCTTTAACATAAAAAGTCATCCTTGTAGTGAGACAACCCTTTAAAACTTTGATTTTTAGGAGCAAAAACTGTAACTAAGCAGATGCTAAATACTTGCAAGTCACATTTATGTATAAGATAGGTAAGATGACTGTATATAAAATTACAGTAGCTCATGTACAAAGCTGTAGTGGATGGGAGATATGGAGCCTGAAAGTCACAATTTCAAAACATTGTTACCCTTTTGCTTGTCAGTGTAAAATATTTACTGGATAGACTTTGGGACACAAAAAAATTGTAAATATGCAAAAACATGCAGGAACATTTGTGGAGTCTCTGAATTTGTTCTGGAAATAGTATTGCCTCCATCAGATACTGCATACATGACCTCACATCTGATCTAATTATTTCCAGGCTAGACAACGGCCTCTCTACACTAACTTGGGTTGGGCGCAAAGCGGTGACCACAGAGGCAACATCCCTAACAATGTCAGGGTATAAAGAAATTGCCTCAGCCACAGTCAAATTTTGATGAATGGTTAAACTCTTCTACTACTTTTAAAACAGGTGAAAAATTTTGCTGAAATCTGTTTGCCCTGGGAGCAGAATCTTTTCCCTGGAGCAGCACTTTGCCTGCTCCCCTGTCATCAATTGCTGAAGATATGGGAGCAGTAGCACTGGCCGGACCAATTCCTCTTGCTCTTTGCACTGCATCGAAAATAACTGGACCAACTTATTCTATATTTTGGGAGTCTGGAGTCGGCCATTTTATGACGACTCCCACTCCACAGCCCTGCTTTTAACACCTACTATCTTTATAAATACTTTTTCCAAAACTAAGTTTACTTTTTCATAGCAATGGTGTTTCCCTAATTTTTGGGACCTTTTTCATCAGGACAGTGCACACTGAAGAAAATTGCCCAGGAACATGATAAAGACTTCAAGTTGCTGACTTGGTCTCCAAATTCCTAGATCTCCATCGGATCAGCTTATGTGAGATATGGTGAAAAAAAAAAGTCGATTTTATGATGGGTGGGGCCTCACAACTTACTGCACTGTCATCTTCTTATGATGCCATACATAAGGTAGTGACAGGCAGGCTGCTGGGTGGTGCTGCTATTTGACCATTTTTCTGTATTTCCAGTAAAAGGTAGAATTGTATCTATCAGCAATAGGGGGGCAGGGCAAGCGGCGGCTATTGAACTCACTGGACTAATTTGTCAGCACTGGTGACATGCTGGCAAGAATGATAATGTAAGTTCTCCTAGGCTACTTTACATTAAAAGGCATAAGTGACACACTGCTAAAACGGAGTGTCTGTCTCTACCTCATGCTGCCCTCCTCAAGAAAAAGGACAGGTTTCTTGGTGTAAGATACCACAGGGCTGTTTTAGATGTTCTTGTGACTTCAATGCCTTCACATGTCATTAGTTGTGTTGTATGGTTAAGGGTTCATTGGTGTATTGGGTACAAATGATCATGTTACAAAATTTTAAACCCCTTATTTATATTTTTATGTACTTGAATGTCATGTTCATACTCCCCGGCACTCTATTTTTCATCAGTCAGGACAAAAAAAAAACGCAATTACTTCATGGGAGTCGGAGGATGCCAAAAGTTGTCCCGGCAGCCGTAAGTTAATGAAGGCAGGATAGAGAACCCTGATTTAAACTCTATTCTGCAGTATATTGGTATTGCAGAATAGTGTACAAATGATCTCACACGCTAGTGGTAAAGTACCTAAAAATACATGTTAAGAAAAAGTAAACGTTTTAGAAATATAAAAATAAAACTAAAAATTTAAAATTCAAAGCACCTCCCTTCTATTTTACAAATAAAGCTAAACATAATTGGTATTTCTGGGTTCATACAACACGTGGTCAAATTTTCTGATACCCTTTCGTTAAAGAACAAAAAACCCACAATGGTCACTGAAGTTACTTTAATACTGACAAAAGTAATAATACATTTAAATTTTCTAAAAATCAACTAATGAAAATCAGATAGTTTTGATATAAAAAACTAACTAAAATGTTTAATAATAAATTAATGAAACTTGCCTGGACAACCTTTTATTGAACAACTTTTTGTGACAGTCATGGCAAACAAATTATTTCTGTAAGTTTCAATGAGACTACTTCACCCATTCACTCCTCGTGAGCAAACTGTTCCAGCTGTCTCAGGTTTGAAAGTGCCCTCTTTAGACTGCATGTTTCATCCCCTTCCATAGATGTTCAAAAGAATTTAGATCAGGGCCCATAAAAGGTCACTTCAGAATAGTCCATTGCTTTGCTCTTAGCCATTCTTTGATGTTTTTAGCTGTGTGTCTTAAGGTCATTATCCTGTTGGAGGACCCATGACCTACAACTGAGAACAGGCTTTCTGACACTGGACAGAGCATTTCTCTCCAGAAAGTCTTGATAGTCTTGAGATTTCATTGTATCCTACACAAATTCAAGACACTCTGTACCGTATGTAGCAAAGCAGCCCCAAAACATAACCGAGCCCCCTCCATGTTTCCCAGAAGGTACAATGTTCTTTTCATGCTTCATTTTTGCGTCTGTGAACATAGAGCTGATATGACTTGCTTAAAAGCTCCAGTTTTGTCTCCTCTGTCGAAATAAGATTCTCCCAGAAGCTATGCAATTTGTCCATATTCGTTTTGGCCAATTCCGGTCTCTCTTTTTTATGATTTGTTTCCAACAAAGGTTTCATCCTCAATCTTCTTCCATTAAGCCCACTTTGGCCAATACAGCGGAAGACGGTGCGATCGGACAGTGATGTACCTAGACCTTGAAGTTCACCTCAAATCTCTTTGCAAGTTGTTCTGGGCTCTTTAGTTAACATTTATATTATCCATCTCTTCAATATGTCATCAATTTTCCTCTTGCAGCCACATCCAGGGATGTGAAGCTATAGTAATAGGAACATCAAGCAGTTTGGAGATGGTCTAATTGCCTTTACTTTAAACATGTTTCTGGGTCTAATTAAAATATAACTTTATCTGGCACAGTGAACCATATAGGAAAAAGATAAAAGAAACCTAAAATAAATTTGTCTCCCTTAAAAATTTAAATAAAAAGTGATAAAAAAACACTCACATGTATCTCAAAATGGCACAATTAAAAACTACACCTGAGCCTGCAGGAGTGAGTCCTCACACAGGTCCATAGATCTAAAAATAGAAATGCTATTGGTCTTAATGGCAATGCAAAGCAAGTTCAGAAAACAAAAATGTTTTTTCTTTTTTTTTTTTTTTTTTATAAACTAGTATTTATAAACTATAAAATCTGTAGAATTTTTGATATCGCTGAATCCATACATACCTGTAGAATAAAGATGCCATTTATACTGCACAGTGAATGTCATAAAGAAGAAACCTTCCAAAAAATGGTGCAGTTACTTTTTTCCGTTACTCCACAATTTTTTTTTTTCCTATTACATTATATTGTACAGCAAATGGTACTAAAAGTCTAACTTATCCTACAAAAATAATTACTATGTAGACAGAAAAATGAAAACAAGTTTTGGAAGAGGGAAAAAAAAAGTGAACACAATGTAAACAAGGCTGGGAAAGGGTTAAAGGGATTTTATTGTTTGAAGCTTTCATACACTTCAGCTGATTCTATCTGTTTCAGTTTCAAATCCAGGGGCCAGGCTCTACTCTCAGTAGGTGTGTATCTCCTCCCAGGAGGCGAGTCTCCCCTCACTGAAGAGTTGTGACATCATCATTCTGTGTTAGCAGGGGAAGAGAGAGGATGGCAGCTCTGTAGACCTCCTGCAATGTTTCTCATGACTGCAGAGCTGTCATTACCCTCTCAGACAGCACAAGCTCCTTGTATCCAGTATCTCTGCATTGTAGAAAGCAGTTATACATACAGCCTGAACTGATGACTCAAATTTGAGGAATGATCTGCCCCCTCCCCCACTCCTCTGTTATCAGGCAGGAGGTAGAGCAAATTGTACCTGTCTGTGTTATATGGGGGGAGTGAGGGAGGGGGGAGTGAATCTAACAGTCAGTAATTGCCCAGATCCTTTACATCGAACTGTGACTTGGAGATGAGCACACAGTGGACCTGAGACTGCCTTCCATTATACACACACAGCCATTTCAGGCAACTCATTTCTCACAGCTCTGAGGGGAGTAAGCACAGAGTGCAGGCAACCAATCACACATTTAAAGGGGTTGTCTCACTACAAGGATTGCTTTTTATGTTAAAGATCTTGCAAAAACAAGTCACTTTCCAATATATGTCCATTAACAGTGTTCTACCTATTCCTAGTTATCCCCTCTTGTATGGGCTGCATCAGCTCCTCAGGTCACTATGGCTACAGACCTGTTTGATCTATCCTAATAGGC
The DNA here is from genome assembly GCA_025379985.1 of Phyllomedusa bahiana. NCBI lineage: Eukaryota > Metazoa > Chordata > Amphibia > Anura > Hylidae > Phyllomedusa > Phyllomedusa bahiana. The sequence goes on along the minus strand of JAODAL010056713.1, from coordinate 13,421 downwards.
TGCCAGCACTGGTTGCTATAGCTACAGACCTGGCTTATACTGCAGCCTAGTAGAAGCCAGTAAACATGCTCCTGAATTCAAAATGAAACCAAGAAAACAGCACTAAGGTAAGATGAATCAATCAAGTGAGACAACCCCTTTAACCCCTTAAGGACCCTGGACATATGAGTACGTCCCAGGGTCCATAAGGGGCTTTGAAGGGGGAACGCTTCGCGACACCCCCACACAGCCGGCGGGTGTTACAGCGCGAACGGGCAGCGTCGCCCGCCCGCGCTGTTTAACCTGTCAGACACCGCGACAAAGATGGCCGCGGCGTCTGAATGGATTAAGATCGGTGCCCCGCACTGATCTTGAGGATGATCGGCACCGTCGTAGCATAGCTGCAGCAATCCGACCCCCGGAAATAGCAGCGGGGAGTCTTGGGAAGGCTCCTGTCACTTCCATGTCCTGGTTTGCCCCACTTCCGTCCGCAGACAGGAAGTGGGGAAACCCCCATCTTGGTACAGTCTAATGCATTCCCTTTTGCAATGCTTAGACTGTATTAACAACCGCGCCACCAAAGTGGTCAAGCACCATAGGTGGCCTCAATGTAAAGTAAAAAAAAAAAAAAAGTTTTACAGTAAAAAAAAAAAGTATTAAAAGTTCAAATCACCCCCCTTTCGCCATTTTACAAATTAAAACAATAAAATAATAAAAGTCAGTTCTATAAAAATATAACATAATTTTTTCCCGTACGCTGAACACCGTAGAAGAAAAAAAATTCCAAACGCCAAAATTGCGTTTTTTGGTCATTTTACGTCACTTAAAAAAGGGAATAAAGTGACAAAAAAGTCGCATGCATTCCAAACTGCTAGCGATAAAAAGTACACTTCGGCCCGCAAAAATTGCCCCCTCACTGGCGCCGCAGCGTAAATTTCAAAAATAGAAAAAGTTTGGAATTTTTTTACGGTAACAAAACATAACGGAAACCCTACGTGTTTGGTATTGTCGGATGCGTATCAACCTGTAGAATACAGATAACACATTGAATTGACCGAAGATTGAATGCCGTAAAAGCAAAACCCCCGCAAACATGCCGAAAATATTTTTTTTTTTTTTCACAATTTGTCCCACTTGGAATTTTTTTTGCGGTTTCCCAGTATATTCTATAGTAGAGTGAATAACACCATTAGAAAGTACATCTTGTCCCGCAAAATAAAATCCCTCATGTGTCTATGTAGGTGGAAAAATAAAAAAGTTATGGCTCTGGGAAGGCGATGAGGAAAAAACGAACGTGTCAACAACGAAAAAAACGCCGGGTCCTTAAGGGGTTAATGTACGGGGTCGACGGCAAATCCGAGCAGACTCCGACAGAATATACAATATGTTGCATATTCTGCCGTGTTTTTAATGCAACGGTAAAAAACTCTTGCTGTATAGACTATAGTTTGGGTTTTTCATTGTGGTCTGTGCAGAACAGGGTAGCACATTTTCAAAATACTAAAACCACCGAAAATCTGATGGGAAAACCTGTGCTGTGTAGACATATTCTGTTATGCTGGAAAAAAAAATAGTCCCCTTACTAATCCTATTCTATGTTGATTTATTTGGAAAATGAAAAAAAATGTACCGTATTCATTTTCTAACCTCACCCACTCCCTTCTCCAGAACCTTACTAATTCAATGTTCTAACATTTAGATTTGTTTTTTTCTGATCCACTTCCTGGCACATGACCAGGGTCTTAAACTACCTAAACATCAATACATGCAGATGATGAGGGTGCTACACTGCAAGGTGAACTTTTGGGAAATGGGGAAAACTCTATTACGGTATTGGTTATTGCTGGTTGCTTAAATATGTGTGATTATAATAGTCAAATTTTAAACATACAAAGTGGCATCTGCAACTTTTTTTTACACTGTATAAAATAATATATGCCGATCTTTTTTTTTTAATTTTCTTATGTTCTATATACACAAATTTAGACCTGATATTAGTTGTAGTCGTTAGTAGTAAACTACTTTTGAGTCTTTCTGATTTTTATACTTATTAGCATCGAGTTGCTTGAAATCTTTATTTCTGACTAATTAAGCCTACTTTTTGTATCTACTACATCACAGCTGTAGTAAAATAAGATCCTGCTTGTAGGAAGCTCTACTAAATAATTTATGATGCTTTTCTCAAAGGTTTTCTTCAAAGAAATCGTAATGAGACTGCTTTTATTTGGGGGAAGGTGTTTCAAAAACAAGGAAAAGGTTCTGCTTTGAAGATTCTCATACCACATAACCACTGAGGATGGATAAAATACCTTGTGTTAACAGAGTGCTGCCTTTGAATATATGAAGTTATGTACCAAAAAAATTCTATTAGGGCTAAGTGATACAAACTTCATTTTTTGAAAGTTAGGCAAGCTCAATGATTCTTTTTGATGTTGTGGCTTGAAGATAGATGGTAAATGTTACACCCCTTATTTGACTTTTAGGGCCCTGCTCACATCCTTACTATGGTTTTCATGTCTTCTTTGCTAGTTCCATCATATTTATGCTAAATCTGAACAATACGAAAGAGCTACAATTTATTTGTGCCGTCTAAAGTGATGGAATCACAGATGGAAATGCTTAACACATTTTAAAAAAAATTTGCTTCTGAATTTCAAGACCGGGTAGAAGTGATGAGCTGGTACACACAAATGTAGACTGCCAATTTTAAAATTCACAATTCTAATCAAACGGGTTTTCCAGCACAATACGTATAAAATAGGTAATGTTTTTCCAGCACTTACTAGGGCCCCATGCGGCTATTGGTTGAGTGGCAGGAATTTCCTCTGTGATGAAATGGGATCAATTAGTCGTGATCAGACATAGAAAAAAGAGTGGTCACCCATTGTTTTCAGTTTTTCTCATTACAAACAGAATAGAACAATGGAAATCCAAACAAAGATGGGGAACGGGGCCTCATTGATTGAATTTTGGGTTTTTTTATTTAAGTTTAACTAAGTTCCGGTTGGGGCCTAAAAATTTAAAAGGGTTTTTTCCCGGGTACCCAAAAATTTTGGTTTCCCAAATACTCATTTTGGGAAAAATGGTGCAGCTTTCCCAAAAAAAACAGCCTTGAAAAACCCCGGGTCAAAACCCCCGGGGAAAAAAAAAACGTAATAAAAACATTTTGTTTAAAGGGTTTTTTTTCCCCACGTTTTTTCCTGCCCTTTGGTTTTTTAAAAGCGCTGTTTTTTTTCAAAAACACCCAAAACAAAAAACTTGTAAAAGGGAAAATTTTTTTTGGGGGTTCCCAAAACCTTGAAAAAAAACATGCCACCTTGGTGAACGAGGTTAGAAGCTCTAAATTTGGGCTTCCTAAAGGGCTTTTTACACATAGAAAATTTTCATTTTTTTTTCAGCACAAGAAAATAAAGCAAGTAAGACGAAAGGTAAAAAAACTGTTTTGACCTAAGACATTTTTTTTAAAACCCCCAAATGGGATTAAAAAGAACTGGGTTTTTTTTTTAGGCCCTTTTTTAAAATACACTTTTTTTTTGGGGGAAAAAACCAAACGCCCAAAACAGCACCAAAAACGCCCCAAATCATCCTTTAAAAACATACCTTAAACCCTAAAATTTTTGTGTTTACAAAAATTTTGGAAAAGGGTTCTTAGGAAAAAACTAGAAATACCCCCTGGCCACCCCACCACTTCTGAAACACTAACCCCACCCCCATTTTCCCTTTTAACTTTCACTCTCCTCGCTTGAAAAAACCCCGGGAAGAATGACATGCCCAAATGTTTAAAATATGCAAGGGGCCAAATTTGCCCGGGTTTTTATATTGAGGGGTTTAAAATTACTGTTTTTTGCAGGCGGTACCCTTGGAAATTTTGGCAGCAAAATTACATTGGAAATACTCCCAGCATTTATGCCGGGGTAAACCCAAAACCTTACTTCATTTTTAACCAAAGGAGGGCTGTGTTTAAAGCTGAAATTAAAAGGGGCCCCATGTCAATGCCCCCTTCCACGCAAAAATTTAAAACTTTTAAAGAATGGGGTCACAATTAAAAGCCAATCCTTTTAAGACTTGGAAGTGGGTAAAAAAAAGAGCTTTTTTTTTTGCTAAAATTTTTGGGTTCCCTTCCAGACCAACAATGAATGCCCCTCACATTTTAAAAATGGGAACTAAAAAATTTTTCAAAATAGTTTTGTTGAGCATAATCGTTTTACTTCTTAATTTTGTTTACCTGAAATTACGGGCCCCTTTTTTAAAAAGTGTTTTTATTTTGCTAAACAGGATGGAGGACTACATAAAAAAACCCCCAAGGTGCACAGCTTTTTTCAAAGGGCCAAGTGCCCTAGGGCCCGGGACCCACCCTTTCCAGTGCATAGTCCCCATTTGGCCCAGGAGGGGTAATAAAGGGGGCAATGAAAACTTTAGCAAACACACACAAATTTTTCTGAAAGCCAAACGGAAAAAAACGTGATCAGTATTGCAACTGACACAAAAGGTGGGTTTTAAACCTTTTCAAATTTCCCTTTCAAGCTTTAGTTTTTCTTTCTTATTACAACTTGCAAAAGGGGGAGCCGTCTTAGAAAAAATTAACCCCTTTAAAAAGGGGCTTTTTTAAGCTAAAAAATACTCTTTTCGGAACCCTCCAAACCCTTTTTAAATTGTTACCTACCTTTCCCCCAGAAACAAGTAAAAATCATTATCGCTTAATATGAAGGGCAACATAACGACTTTCCCTAGTTTTTTAAAAAAGGAAAAACCCCTTTAATGGCCCCCCAACCAGTAAAAAAATTAGAAAGGGGGAAAAAAAATACTAGTTTTTGAATGTGTCATCCATGACATATAAAAAAAAAGGAAAAAAAAAATTAAGTACGTTGCCCTTCAAATTTATTTTCTTAATTTCTGTTTTTTTTAATATGTCATACTTTAAGTTCCCCAAAAATAAAAAAAAAGCATTAAAATGTATGCGAAAAATATTTTGGGAACAGCGCCCCAAACATTTGACTAAGAAAACTTTTTAGATTTTTTTAATCTTTTTAAACATATATTTTCCATCATTATGTTATATGTAGGGATACTTAGTTAAGTTCATATCTAGTTAATTCCACTCTTAAAAAGGGTTTAAAAGCAAGTCCCCCTTTTGTCCAAAAAACTTTGGGGCAAGCTCACATCTGCCCAAAAACCTCTCGCCTAGTTTCCCTTGTAAAAATGTTATCATTTTTGGAACAATGGGGTTTGGCGGATCCCAACTTTCCCGCTAAGCCAAAGCCTTTACTCCCCCTTTTTCTTTCTCAGAATAAGTAGGAAAAAATAACTTTTTCCCCAGAAAACCCCAAAAAACAAAAAGTTGACATGAAAACTTGTAAACCGTGACGATTTAAATTAAAATTTTTTTAAATTCTAATTTTGGGGGCCAAATATTACACCCATTTACATGTTTTTTAAAACTATTTTTAAAGGGTTTGGTTCTGACGGGGAAAATAAAATAAACTTTTTTGGGGAAACTGGGGGCCAGAAGCTCCCGGGGAAACGGGACCCTTTCATAGGGGCAGACCACGCTTTCCGGGTTAAACCTTTTGTAACCAACCAAACCCCTTGGGCTTACTCTAACATAACACTATAAACATTTTTCTAAAGGGTATTTGAACAAATCTCTCTATCGATTAGACCCTTTTTTAAATATTAAGTTTAAAAGGGGCTTTTTCCCCTAAACCGCGGGCTGTTAGGCACAGACTTTGGGCGGGGCATACTCCCTTTTTTGGAAATTTTTTTTTCTAAGGGTTCCCAGAAGTTTTTTTTGAATTTTTTTTCCTTTTAAAAAAACAAAAAAAAAAATTACGACTCCTAAATTTAGTTAAGGCGTTTAAACTTGACTATCGTCTTGGGTTTCTTTAGCCCATTTGGAAATTTAACAAAAGATTTTCCGAAAGTAATAAAAAAATTTATCCCCCCAAATACCCTTTCAAATTTCCCATGGGGGAAGGAAAAACACCTTCTTTCTTAAACCCAAAAAAGGGATGGAAAAAGCAGGAAAAAACACCCACAACAGCAAAGGGAATAAAATGCAACATTTTGGGCAACACACTTGGGTTTAAATAAAGCCACAAAAAAAACTCCAACCATTCACTTTTTCCCTGTTTTTTTTTGCACCACAAAAATACCCTTAAACCCAAAAACGCCAAAAATTTTAAAAAATCCCCAGAAGGGGGAAATGTTTTGGGAACCCTTTTTTTTTAAACTTAAAATGGACTTTAAATTTATCCCTGCCCCTTGGAACGCAGCATGACCCCCAAAACCCTGCTTTGCCCCCCCACATTTAAAAAGTCCCAAAAAAAGGGAAAACTTTAAAAACCACCTTTTTAAAGTTAAACCCGGGACATTGACTTTTAACCTTTTCTGTACCCCCGTATGACCTTTAAAACCCCGTCTGCCCCCCAAAATTTAAAAAAAGTGGGGGAAAAGGATCTTTCAAACCCCATTTTTAGTTTGAACTGCACAAAAACAATACCTGTCCTGAAACAGCATTTTAAGACCATTAAACCGCCCTGACCCCCAGATTAAAAAGTGCGGGAAAAAAAGGGGGCCCATTTAAACCACCTTTTTAAAGTTGAAACGGGACATTGAAACTAACCTGTTCTGTACCACAGAAAGCCCATTTAAACCTGTCTCCCCCCCCAAAAATTTTAAAAGGGGCCCGGGAAAATGAGTTTTTGAACCCAACCATTTTATTTGACCTGGCCCTTTGGGACAAACCCCCGTCCTGGGCCACAGCATTGCCCCAAAAACCGCAAAACCCCCAGTTTAAAAAAGTCCCGGAAAAAGGAGCCCTTTAAACCACCTTTTATTTTCACTGGACTTTGGGCAAAAAAAAAATTAACCCTTTCCCCCCCGGGCAGAAAGACCCCTGAACCTTTTTAAAACCCCAAACAGATCAAAAGTGGCAAAAAAAGCTTTTTTTGTACATGTCTGCCCTTTTTAAAATATTTTTTGGAAACCCTGACATTTGTTTTAAAAAGAAATTTTTTTTGGGGGAAGTTTTTTTTTATAGTTTTACTTTAAAACCATCTTTTTTTGCCTTTTTTTTTCCAAGTGGGGAAAAAACATACAACTTTAAACCCCCTCCCTGAAATTTTTTTAACCCGGAATTTTTTACACGTTAGAGTTTTAAATTTTTTCTTTCCCCCAAAAAACACCCCCCAAAAACATAAACAAATTTTCCTAATCACCCCCCCCAAAACACTTCTTTTTTGAGAAGACTTTTACCCCCTGGCTTCTGAATTGGTTCAGCCAATCAATTCAATGTTTCTTTTTTCCTCCAAATCCTTCTTTTCCGTGTTTAGGGACAAAACTCCCCGGAGATCAGATGATGCCCCCAAAAAAAAGGATAACCCCACCCGAGAAAATTTTAAAGCCTCAAATTGTGCAATTTTTTTCCAGCCCTGGGGCCCTTTTTGAAAACTATTTTAACCTCCCAGAAATCCCCTTTATTTAAAATCTGTTTTTTTAGAGAAATTTGAAGCTCCCCTGTTTGGGCCCAAAAAGGGAAGGAAAAGCCAGGGTTCCCGTGGCCATCTTTAACCCCGGAGTTCCAGCTGCCAGGGCCAAACCTTTACAGAGGGGTTCTTTGAGACCCCCAAAGGCCCTGCGTCTGTCATCTATTAACACGCGGGTTCAGCGGGCCAGGGCCGGAGTTCCCAGGGGGTGGGGGTGAGGGGCCCAGGCGGGAGTCCTTCATCTTTTTAAAAAACGGTAAAAACCCCCCTTTTATAAAGGGGCCAACCCAAAAAAATTTTTCTTTGCGGGTCGCAGGGGTGCGAAGCGGAAGTGGGGGAAAAGACCCCCCCAATTATTCCTCAAAAAACGAAAAGACCTGCTTTACCCTTTTGCCCCCTTTTAAGAGTGGGGAAACCAATTGGAGTTTTCATTTTGGAAATACTTTTTCGTTAACAGCTCCTGTTCCACCCAGGGGGCCCCCTTTTTTTTGGCTTTCCCTTTTTCCTTTTTTACTAAACTTTCGGGGGAAATTGTCTCTTTTTCTTTGTTCTCGTCCAAAACTCCATTTCCCTCTAAAAAAACCCTACATCTGGTCAAGTTTTCCGTACCTCCCTTGTACAATTCAGAGGAATTTTTTTACCAGCTTTTTTTGTACACCCAAGTTTTTTTATTTAGTTTTGTTCCAAAGAAAACAATTTTTAAAATAGGAGGGAAAAATCCCCCCCTTTCCCTTTGTTTTTTTTTTTTTAAATTTGTATTAAAGGGGGTTTCTCAATACGGGTATTGTTTAAGCTTTTGTTAAAGATCTTGAAAAAAAACAATTCATTTTGCAAAAAGTCTCCATTAACAGTGTCCTACCTTTTTCCGGGTTTCTGCCCGCCCCAATCCCCTTAAACCCCCTCTTGACAATTTTAAAGGGAACAAATGTCGGTTAGAAACTTTTTTTTTTTTTTAATAACAAACCTTATTATACCCTCATGTCAAAACTAAAAATGCCCCCAAAAATTTCCCAAAGCATGACCCTTGAAGCCATTTTGGGCCCAATTTAAAGAAAAAAGTCTTTTAAGAAAAAAATTTTTTTAGAATAGGCCCTGAAAGTATTCCCTGTATTTCAAAGCAGCATGACCCAAAAAATACAAAAAAAATTTCTCAGCCCCTTGTTAAAAATTTTTAAAGGGGAAAAAGCCACTTAGAACCACATTTCTTTTTCCCAAAGGGCCCCATGATTAAGCTGTATCCCCACAGCAACATGCCCCCAAAAAAATTTAAAAAATAACTTCCCAGCCATTTTTAAAAAATTGTGTTTGGGAGAAATGGACATAGAAGCCAAAATTTCTGTTCCAAAAAGGACCATAATTAAACCCGTATTTTCACACCACATGCCCTCAAAACCTTTGCCCAATCGAAAACCCTTCTAAAAAATAAAGGAGTAAAGGGAAATACGGTTTTTTGGCCCCATAAAAACCTTCGGGTCTTTTACAGTCTCCTAAACAGCAAAACCAGCAAAATAAACCCTGTTGGGGAAAAGAGAAAAAAAATTTTGAAGTAAAAAAATATCTTTTAAAAAAAAAAAAAAAGTTTTCAAAGGACCATTTCTGTTTGAAGAGGAATGTGAAGTAGACCGGCAACTAATCGGTGACCTCGGCAATTGGGGCCACAACATCATCAGAGATCCATGCCTGATTCATCTTGATGAAAGTCAAACGATCCACATTATCTGTGGAAAGCCGGATGCGTTTGTCTGTAATGACTCCTCCAGCTGTGCTGAAGGTCCGCTCAGATATGACGCTCGATGCAGGGCAGGACAACACCTCTAGGGCGTGGCGAGCGAGCTCAGGCCATTCGTCCATTTTGGATACCCAGAAGTCTATTGGGTCCGGAACACATACAAAAACATTGGTGTTGAGACGCAGATAGTCGTGCACCATGATCTTAAGCTGATCTCTGTGTGTTGGATGTGTGCCCTGCATTGCATGCGTTGGTGAGGTGGTAAATAAAGATTGCCAGAGGTCACCCATTAGGCTTCTGCCACCTTGCCTGCTGCTGCCGCTACGGCTACTTGGCACTCTACTGCTGTCAAGTCGCTGATGTTGTTCCACCGTGACATTTGAGGAACGTGAAGCAGACGCAACAGATGTCTCCAGTTGATCAATCAGCAAGGTCTCCATTTCCTGCATTTTACTCTCTATTTGGGTGGGTGGAAGGAAAGTGCTGATTTTTGTTTTGTACCGGGGATCCAGAAGGGTGGCCACCCAGTAACTGTTGTACATTTTGATGGCCTTAATGCGAGGATCATGTTGGAGGAAATGGAGCATCCAAGCACTCATGTGAGAGATGGCGCCTTGATTTCCCAAGCCCTGGGTCAAGGAGCACTAGCAAACTGATCTTCCTCCTCTTCCTCCTCTGCCTCAAATTCGCGCCAACCTCTTTCCAAGGCAGGGACGTCGGTGTCTAGGAATACCTCCTCCTCCTCCTCCGCTTCCTCCGGCACAGCTTCAACACAGCCCTGACTTGCCTGAGATGATGCACCCTGAGAGCTGATGCGCTGCCTTGCACTAGCCCTGGACCCTGAACCACTGCCTAATGAAGACCGATAAAATTGAGAAACTGTCGGGCCTTGTGGATTCGAAGGAGAGAGAGGCTCCGTGTCCGCATCTGTGTCCGTCTCCTCCTCCCTTGCTGGCGGGACCTGTTGTTGCAGAGTGTCCACGATCGTTCCAGAACTAAGATCACCACAATGCTCATGCTGACAAGGGCATTGTCCGCACTGACCATTTTGGTGGCTTCTTCAAAACTGGCAAGGATGGTGCATAGCTCTTTCACCTGCCTCCACTCTCGGTGGCTCAACACCCCGAGGTCCGCACCGCTGCTTGTCAGGCCATGTGTCACTTCGTACTGCGTAATGGCATTGCTCTGCTGCCACAATCGCTGGAGCATGTGGAGGGTGGAATTCCAGCGTGTTGCCACGTCAACAATGAGACGGTTGACGGGGAGACCGAGCTGACGGGGAGACCGCATCCAGGCGGGACGAAGCAGGGTGCGAACGGCGGAAGTGCGAACTTAGACTTCGAGCCTTCCTCAGCAGGCAGTCCAGACCCGGGTCGCTCTTTAGAAATTTCTGGACGACACGGTTCATGACATGTGCCAGGCAAGGGATGTGCCTCCAGCCTACCGATCTTAAGGGCGCCAGCAGATTTCACCCGTTATCGCACACCACCTTCCCTGGCACAAGTTCTTGTCACCCAGCCAGCGCCGGTCTCGTTGCGGAGAGGCCGTCCACAGCTCCTGACCTGTTGTGTGGACGGTTTTCCAATATAGATTAATTTCAACACGGCCTGGTTTCTCTGGGCACGTGATGCCACCAGAGGACCTTGGGTGAAAGAGCCCTGCACCATCCCTGCGGTTTTGAAGAGCGTGTGCCGAGCCTGAGAGCCACCGTCACCCCCAGAGACATCCACCCAGCTCACCCAGTGAGCTGTCACAGAGATATAGCAGCCTTGGTCGTGCTTACTAGTCCTTGTGTCGGTGGTCAGATTGACTTTTCAGTACACAGATGCAGACAACGCGCTTGAAATTTTAGAAAGACACTGGCTGGCCAGGGGAGCGACGGCTTTTCTGGCAAAGAAATGCCTGCTCGCATTGGTATTGGGGGCAGGCAAGGGCCATGACGTGGCAGAACCCATCTGTGTCCACCAGACGGAAAGGCAACATTTCCAAGGCCAAAAGCCTGGCAATGCCGACATTCGGGCTTTTGGCTTTGGGATGGTTTGGGTTAAAGTGTTTCTTCTGCTCCCAAACCTGGAAGACAGAAGGCTGGTTGCTAGAATGGCCGCTGTACGGCGTGCAGGTCGTCAAACTGGGGGAAGGAGAAGGGGTAGATGGGCCCTCTGGTGGTGCTGATGGTACTCGGGCGACGTGGAGGCTGAAGCGGGGGCTGATCCCTGATCATGACTCTGAGAGACATGGCAGCTGAGGAACGCTTGGTGGTGGGGGAGGAGGAGGAGGCGGAGACAGAGGTGTAAACAGTGGGTTGGGAAGCCCGGCATCGGTCTGGCCTTTTTTGGCCAAGTGTTGCCTCCATTTCAACTCATGCATTCGCTGCATGTGACTAGACATGTTGGTGGTGGTTAAACACCTAAGATTCTTGCCTCTACTTATGCGTTTACGGCAAATGCGACATATGACATCGCTGGGTGAATCAGAGGCTTGCTCAAAGAAGGCCCAGCTTAGAGGTCCGGGACCTTTTTGACGGCCACATTTGTGGCCGTGACTGGGAGGACGAGGAGGTAAGACTGCTGGATGCAGGTTGCATTAACCACTGAAGAACAGATTGGCGACGCTGTTCGTTACTGAGATTCACAGGGCCCTGGTGAATACTTCAGTTTTCCATAATACAATAATGATGAAGAACACTGTGACATTCCATCAATAAATTGACAACTGGGCATTTCCATTTTCCTTGTCAGTAGTTAGTGGCCTCACATAGTTTGACAATGACTGGACAGTGTCAAAGTATGTAGGACCATGTTACATTAACATTGGGAATGATAGCGCCCTTTGATAATTTATTAATAAATTTCCAGGCTTAGCAGGGCAATATTGAGTTCCAAGACAAGACAAGTTATTTTACTGGTATTAGAACACAGGTCAACATAAGTGAAATAGGAATTCCATAAGTTACAACTCCAAAGAAGGTTCTGGTCACACAAGAATGAGGGTAAGCCATGGGTTAGCACTGTCACACAGCCTTACTATTACTTGAAGGGAAAAGCATCTCAAAACTCCAGATATTAAAATTCTTTCAATTGTCCACCTTAGAAAAAATTTGATGTTCAATAATGGTCACAAACATCATTACATAAAAGTTGCCCTAGATCTCTGACCTGCAGGTCAGCAGTTGCATAAACCCCAGTAGACAGATCAGCTGCTTCTTAGTGGTGTTAACAACATGAATCCAATATGTATGGGCGTTAACAGGTGAATTTTGCTGTGTTTTTAAGAAATTAACAACCTAATCTAGTTTAAGTGTATTTGGAAAATTATTTGTATCATTAAACACTGTATCTTAGAAAATGGCAGGATTGGATGATAAATACTTCCAAGTAACCTTCAAATTTTTAACATTAATATAAATTAATCATTTAGGGAATACTGAACAAATGTAAAAAAAAATCATATCTATGCTTGAGTCTTTTATGTAGAAATTTGTTTAATTAGTCTGTAAATTTGGAACATATAGGATTTTATCATGTGTCTAATGCCAACAAATAAATGAGCTAATAGCAGCTTAGCTGTCACATAGCAATCATATGAAAACTGGTCGGTTTCTCACAAAACGAGTGACATTTAAGCATTGTGAAGAATAAGCTCTTCAATAGGCATGGATGGTTTTCTTTGAATTGATTCCACAGTGACTGTTGCAATCTTTCTTGCAAACAAAGAGAGTGATGTTGAAGCTATTTTTAATCTGCTGATGTTGTCCTTCTCTGCCAGCTCAGCATATTCACTAGTGGAATGGATTGCAGTTCTGAGCATGGCCAATATTTAATTTGACTGAAACCTTAATCTGATACGCATTGCAGGGCTTATTCAGGGCACAACACATTTGCTTAAATATGTGGTAACTCCCTTTCAGGAAACAAATTTTTAACAGAGCCTATCCTGCCTTCATTACTAAAGATGTTGTAGTTGTAGGACTTGTTCCAATAAAGACTTTTAGCCGCAGGTATAGTGCTACCCATCAAAGAAATACAGATCATTTTTTATAAAGAATGAGTCTATCTTCTGGGTCTTGAACCTTGATCTGCAATAATGAGGTGTGGCATAAAATGGGATACAGAAGATAATCCTTATCACCAGAAATGTATATCCACAAAAATTGTCATTAAAAACAAAATTTTGGGATGTTTTAGCGACATTTATTTTTTTTTTTTTTAAGAAAAAATTTTTTTTTCAAA
>JAODAL010056712.1:0-23120 GCA_025379985.1 Phyllomedusa bahiana | reverse complement strand
CTGCAGCGCTGTCAGAGCTAGTTCCCTGCTCTTACCATAAATGTTTGAAAAGGGTTTTCTTTTTTTCTATTATTCTTGTACATAGGGGGCGTTTTAGTGTTTATTCTTGTAAGGGGGGCAGTATTTTGAGTTATTTTCTTTGTACATAGGGGCAGTATTATAGTAGTTTTTCTTTGTACATAGGGGACAGTATTGTGTGTTTTTTCTTGTACTAGTTGGCAGTTTTACGATTTATATTTTTTAAAATGGGAGCTTATGTAATAGTTATTTTCTTGTACATAGGGGGCAGTATTATAGTGTTATATTTTTGTAATAGGACAGTTTATAGTAGTTATATTCTTGTAATAGGACGTATTATGTAGTTATATTCTTGTACTTGGGGGCGTTTATAGTAGTTATATTTTTGTCTTGGAGCAGTATTATAGTAGTTATATTCTTGTACTTTGGGGGACGTATTTGAATTATTTTTTGTACATAGGGGAGATTATAGTAATTATATTCTTTTACAAGGAAAGGAGTTGATTGTTTTTAAAATTCCATACCAGGTAGTGTTGAGGGGGTCATATTACTGTATACAAAATATAATTTACATATAGCAGACATGGTTAAAATGGTTAAAAAATGACCTACAAAATGGTGTCATTGGTGAAAAGCAATTCAGTAAATGTACTGTTTTGTCTTCTATATAGAGAGGGCTCTTGGAGAAAATTTATTATCAGCTCGTGCAGATTGGTTTTGGTAGCTGACAAAAATTTACCGATACGTTTTTATTTAATGTCTCGTCCCTTTTTCAGCGCCTCATTTAATAATGTTGTGTAATATGTTCTCCTTTCCCAATTTAGATTGGCCCCGCGCCAGATACGCCGTTTTCGTGATTTTAGGGGAGGGTTGTTGAACTTTCCTTTATCCAGCGTAATAACCTTCTCAGGCCAAAAAGGGGTTATTTTAACCCTGTACTACCCCGATCCCAAACCAGGGAAAGGTATCAGTAAATAAGCTCCCTGTAAAGATGTAAAGAAAGTCCTTAATCGTTGTTTTTTATTTTGTTTTTATTAGTTTTGGGACCAATTATAATTTCTCTGTCCACCCTTACCTTTCCCCCTCATAGCCTGATATGCCAAATATAGACGTTCTTGCGCCCGAAACCCCAAGTGTAGTGGTTCAGACCAAAGAATAATTTTCCCTTTTATTCTTTGCTTCTCACTTTCGGTAAAATTTAGGAAGCCTGCGCAAAAAAAGAAAGAAATAACTTGACAGCGAGGGTAGGAAAAAAATGTCTTTGGTGTGACAGCTGTGGTAGGGGATAATGATCCGTTTAAAGAATAGGACCTTTTTTCTGCCCGTCCCACAGACCACATATTTTTTTCCCCCTTACCACCTCCTTCCCCCTTTTTAAATTAGAGAAAGGGAATTTAGACTTTACCCAAATACATGTGTTTGATTTTGCTTTGTTCAGGAGATAACATTTTATTTATTGCTAGTATAGACAAATTCCTCTTGGTTAAAGGGGTTGTCTCACTACAAGGATCATGTTTTTAATTTTAAAAGATCTTACAAAAACAAGCACTTTGAAATAAGGTCCTTAACAGTGTCCCCCTATTCCTAGAATCCCCTTGTTGGGCTGCATCCTCCTCGGGACGTAAAAATGTTCCCTTTTTCGATTTCTCCTGATGGGTGCCAGACTGGTTGCTTTTCTACGACCTGTTCACCTTTCATTATAGGCTGCCACACGGGTTGATAGCTACAGCCCTTTTCAATCTACCTAAAGGGTCCAGACGGGTTGCTATAGCTCAGCCCTGGTAATACTGCGTCTAGTAGAAGTAGTAAAAACACCCCTAAATTTAAAAAGAAACCAAAAAAAACAGGACTGAGGTAAGAACTCATGTAGTGAGAAAACCCCCCTTTTAAGGAAACCTCTCTCTGCTTTCTCTTATCTGATTGCTGTAAGTAGCCATTTGACCATGGTGAGCAGCACCCTGCTGAGTCTTGTTTAACAAAAAGAGCTTGTTTACTATTTAAAAACAATTTTTAAGCTTTAGAGCTCTGTACCCTTGTGACTATAGTTTTTAAATCCCCCGCATTCATGTCAGTGTAAAGGAAAAGTATAAACAGGTATGTAAATCACTTTTAAACCGTCCAAGCCTGGCAAAAGTGTGATTTGAAGGGGCTGTGGCCGTAAACTGCAGGGAGAAACGCCTTAAACCAAAATACAAAAAAAGATTGAATATCCCTTTCCTTCCCCCCCAACCCTTAACTCCTCCTCTATGGCCCCCCCCCCCCCCCCCCCCCCCCCCCCCCCCCCCCCCCCCCCCCCCCCCCCCCCCCCCCCCCCCCCCCCCCCCCCCCCCTCCCCCCGCCCCCACTTTTTTTTTTTAAAACCCTAAAAAAGAAAAAAAAAACTTTATAGAAAGACAATTTTCTAGTGGTCTTTTTTTGTGTAATGTGCTTTGGATTTTTGTTACAATCATGATTTAATGTATCGGAAAGGGCATGAGTTAGGACCCGTTTTCTGCCGTAACCCCGACACCTATTGGGGTGGTAAAAAATATAACTTGATAAAAAGCCCTCCTATGTACAAGAAATAATACTATAAAAATGTTCCATGTCAAGAATTAACTACTATAAAAATGCCCTCTAGTACAAGAAATAACACATAATACTGCTCCCTTGTACAAAAATATAATACTATAAAAAAATGCCTCTATGTTAGAATATAATATATAAAACTGTCCCCCCATGTCAAGAAATAACGACTTAAAAACGCTTCCCATTACAAGAATAAAACTTTTCTATAATACTGCCCTTTGTACAAAAAATATAACTACTTAATACTGCCTCCCAGAAAAAGAATATAAAAAATATAATAATACTGCTCTTGTAAAGAATGTAACTACTATAATATGCCCCCCTATGACCAAATATAACATATAAAATGCTCCTATTTTCAAAAATAACTATAAAATCCCCCTATGCAAAAAAAAATATATAATACTGCCCCTAGTACAAAAATATAACCTAAAATACTGCCCCATTACAAAGAATATAAATCTATAATACTGTCCTTTGTATAAGAATATAACTATATAAAAACTGCCCCCTGTGTACAAGATATAAATACTTAATCTGCCTCCTTGTAAAGAAAATAAAATACTATATACTGGGGCCTTCTTTGTAAAAATATAAAAAAACTATTTAAATTTGGGACTCCCTATTCAAGATATAACTACATAAAACGCTTCCCATGTCAAACATATAAATTTCTAAATACTGCCCCCTATGTGTAAGCTTAAAACTACTATAAAACGCCTCTTTTGTACAAAAAAATTTTAACTACTATAATTTTTGTCCTTTACAAGAATATAATACTAAAAAACCCTTTTCCCCTTTTACAAGAAATAATACTGTAAAAACGCCTCCCTTTTACAGGGAAAATAATACCATAAACTCCCCCCATGTACAAGACTATAGCTACTTTTTACTGCCCTTTTACAAGAATTTAACTATTAATACTGCCCAATTTTACAAGAATATAACTACACTAATATGCCTCCTTGTACAAAATTAATACATAATACTGCTCCTATGTTCAAGAAATAAAAATATAATACTGCCCCCCAGAAAAAATAAAAACTATAATACGCTCCTATGTACAAGAATATAAACTTAAAAAAGCCCCCTTTGTACAAAAATATAACTTCTATAATCGCTCCATTACAAGAATAAACTATATAAACTCTCCATTACAAGAATTAACTATTATACGCCCCCATGTACAAAAATAACTACGTTATACGTCTCTTGTAAGGAAAACTACTAAATACTGCCCCCCTGACCAAAAATATAACACTATAATATGCAAAATGGGTGTCTTTTCATCTTTTCTATAAGTTACCCCTCTTTCCTTATCTGTTTGATTCATGGACCAAGTGATTAAAAAATTTCATTCTAGTTATTTACTCTTTGTTCTCTAATGTTATTTTCCTTCATTCGACCTACTGGAAATCCAATAACAAATTTAGGGGGCTTTTTTTTAGGAATTAGCCTACAAACCCCTTCACTATTAGGAGCGTTCTGGGGAAAATTTTGGGGAAGTATGGATAGGACTTGAGAGCTGACACTTTGGGTCCAAAGCAAATATATTAAAGTTATTTTTTCCCTCCCCCCCCCAAAAACTGGGAAAAACCCCTTGTTTAAAATGATGCAGGAAAGGGTTTCCTACCACAAGTACCGCCATGCTGCTTTACATCCTCTTGTTTATAGGGTTAAAATTTCTCGGCCCCAACGAATTTAGGTGTGGGTTTTTCGCCTCCTGGGATTCTGTATTTTTTTATTTTTTGAGGTGCCTACTTTTGGTGGGCTTTAATAAGTTTATGTCCGACCCCCATAAAAACCCGTCCTGGATTGGATTCCCTATATTAAAAATCAAAATTTTAGAATTTAATCACAACGTACACAATTGTTTGCAGGTAAGGAGTAAACGCCCCTCGGGATTAGGAAATGGACCCCTGGACCATTTTATAGGAAACTTTTTCCCCCAAATAAAATGATGACTGGTTGCTTCGCCCTTTTAACCCCCTTTAAGCTAAGCCGAAAATACTTAATGCCAAAAATTTTTTTGTTTTTGCTCCTTTTGTTTAACAGTTGTAACTTTTTTATTTTTTCAATGACGCTGTTACGCAGTTGTATGAGGCCTCGCTTTTTTCAAGACGAGTTGTTTAATAAATTTTGGGGTTTTTTTTTTAAATTTTTTTAAAACCCTTCACTTTCACATTGTAGATTAATTCTAAAAGGTTATTTTGGTTTTATGGATACCTAAATTGATTTTTAAAATTTTTTTTTTAACATTTTTTTTGTTTTTTTTACTTTTTTTTCTTTTTTTTTTTAAAACCCATGAAGGGTAACGTTTCTTTTTTTTTAAACACTTAGTAATGTATTGCAATTTTATATGCTAAACATTGTAACTGTGTCAGTCTGACCAGGAGTGATCAGGGGAGCTCCGTTGCCCTGATCGTGGTTTTTACACAGACAGTTGGGGCTCTCTAGGGAAACCCGGGGTGACTGTTAAGACGTTCCCCGGTCACTGTTGGCTCACCGGGAGTCCCGATCACCCGACAAAGCTTGGAAACCCTTTGATTGTGCTGCGGTGACTAACTGTGGCAATCAAAGGTTTAAAGACGGAGGCCGGGCCCCTCTTTTCCCTTGGGGGAAAATGGGGTGCCCCGGGCCCCAAAAAAATATAGGGGCCCCTTGGGGTTTTATGTTTGTTCCAGGAATACAAGAAACATAACCAGGATCCTTGGTTGTTTTTGCTTATTTAATGGTTTGTGTGTTTTTAGGATGAGCAAACCACTTAGTCGTGTAGACTGCAGACATAAGTGGCATGATAATATGGGTGTGCTTGGGGGTAGCTAGAGGCATGCACTAGTGTGGTCATGTATTTGGGCAGGGCCCACTGCAGTACTCTGCCCAGGGGCTCATAATGCTGTTAAGATGGCTCTGTGGAGAGCAGAGGTTTCCATCACTCCCCGGCGCTTGCAGCAGCCGTGCTGGGAACAGGGCTGTGTAATAGAGAGCTATGGAATACGCGTCATCTCCCCGCGTGTACAATACGATCACATTGAGGAGAATTGACATTTGTTAGCAGCAATTACGTGCCGCTGACAATGCATGTTTATGGCCTGGCACCCGGCCGCCTCCTTAACCCACGAACTTTGGAATTATGCGCTGATCAGCGCGTGGTTGCAAAGCACATAGCTTATTGCCACGCGTACTATACGTGCTGCAATATGCTCTGTGAACATACCCTAGCAATGTGCAGTGTGATTTTACATTGCGTTCAATGTAAAACATGCATTGCCATTCAGACGTCTGATGCGTGTTTTACGTGCGTCTTTGTGTTGCGTCTTTCTGATTCGTTGAAAGAATTGTCATGTCAATACAATGTTGATCCGTTTGACGCAGCAGACGCCCTATTTAAAACTATAGGGTGCGATCCTGCTGCAGCCAAAATGCATCCAACACATATCCAACAAACAGGTGCCTATTTGAACGCATTTTACGCAGCGCTTTTGAATGCGTTTTTCGGATCCAAAACGTGTCCCAACACAGGTCCAACACGCCTCGTAAACATACTGTTACGACCCTTCCCTAACCACAACACCTCCAGCAGCACTGCAAAGCTATCAAAATCCCCTGCCCTTTGATGATAATTAGGTGATTCTGCTGACATTTCTTTCAGCAGCGTTACTAATTTTGAACATCAGGCTTGTGTGTGTCATATACAACAATGTGGATTAAAAAAAAAAAAAAAAAAAGTATTTTTTTTGGTGCCTAGAAATTTTGACCTTATTCCAGGTATCTGAGGGCTGCCGAGTCCGAAAAACCCATCCATTTAGTTCTAGCAGCTCTAGTTTCTGAGATGTTAATATAACATGATTCCTTGATTTATAGATACCCTGTTTCCCCGAAAATAAGTCAGTGTCTTATATTAATTTTTGCTCCTAAGGACGAGCTAAGACTTCTTTTTAGGAGATGTCTTATTTTTCCATGAACAATAATTCACATTTATTGTTGAACAAAACATCAACCTGTATTAATATACTGTAGTGATTTCATCAAGCAGCCAAACTCTGAATTGCATCAAAAAAATACACTAGGTCTTATTTTCGGGGAAACAGGGTATGTAGGGCAGATGAATAGAATTGGATTTGATTCTGCACATTCATATTTTGGTTTGCATGTGTTCTTTAAATGTTCTAAAATTTATAGGCGACGTGTCAATGTTTTTGTGTAATGTTTTTGGTGTAATTTGTGCCAAAAAACTGTAGTCGCCCTATTCTATATAGATACAGTAAATCAAGACTTTTTTCAAATACAAAAGATAAGATTTTTTTCTGCTCTCAGTGCACACAGGTTTCCCTGGTTACCGTCCTCCTCTACTTTCCTGATTGGACAGAGAGCAGGGAGTGACGTCACCAGGACGGACGGTAGCTTGAGAACAAAGTGTGTTATCTCTAAGGGAATGTTCACACGGCTTATTTTGGGGCATATTTCGTGGCGTACTGCGCTTAATACGTGGAGAAATGCGCCCTATAATTACGGTAATCCATAGCTCTCAGAGAATTATGGATTTCGCCTCCTCTTCCCGCTCGTACAATACGATTGTATTGTACGCGTGGGAGAGATAAGTGATATGTTAATTACTTGTGGTGAATATGCGCTGCGGGCAATGAATGTCTATGGGGCTAGCGGGCTGCCGCCCCCCCTTGCACCACAGGAGTACACGCATATTGGCGCGACTCTCAAACATCCGGCGTAATTGCGGCGCGTACTGTACGTGCTGCAATTATACCGTGTGAACATACATTAACAAACAAAGTGGAATAATTACTTTTGACGGTTTACTTTGAGTTCAGAAGCCCTCCTGCTCTCATGTCAATGCAATTAGAAGAACTGTGAATATGGAGCCGGTATGCTAGTCACCGCTATAGAACCACCCATGGTCTAGCCAGGAAGAGTGAGGAAATGTGGATCTGAAGCTGCAGCTATGTGAAACAGCTTGCTGAGACAATCTCTTTAACCACGTTACTGGCTATGTTGTATTATCCTACTTTGGAATTCACTGTACATAATAGGATGATATTGGCGGTATTATACTGACTGTAATTAAAAAAAGAAAAGGCGTAACAGAGGGTTACTAGACCTCACCAATTTGTATACAAAATTTTTCAATGGCTATAATGTTGTGGATGGGAACAAAGGTTATATATGTGTCATCCTTTGTGTCTCTATTTTAATGTATTAGTCAGTATAATACCTCACACGTCTTTATATATTGCACTTGAAAGATGCCTGTATAACCATACACTTTTTAATGTGTTAGCAAATGGCCACATATATAATCTGTTTGTAAAGGATAACGGTTATAGAATGTATTATGTGTAATGTCTATTCCACCCACAAGATGGCGTCTGTGTTCAGACACATCCTGATAAGTCAAAATGGCCACTGGCCTTAGTTATTTTTCTTCTCTCTAACAAAGAGAGAGGTGTGTCATTTAAAATGTAGATAAGAAGAGCCAATTAAGAGGGTGGATGTTGCTTAAGGAATGTGTACATGCCCAACCTGTTAAAACCTTGAGTCTGTGCAATAAAGTTTGGAGAACTCTTTTGTCTGAGAAAGTGTCAGGCTGTGATTTCTCTCTCTGGCGCATGCCAACCAATATACTGATATGATCCCCCGCTGGAAAGTAGAGCCCTTTTGCGATTCCATCTACAACAATAATATCATTATTACCTGGTGCATGGGATCCTTCTGCATACCCCAGGTAGGCAATGATGTAGGGCTCATTCAGAGTGATCCAGAACTTCACTCTGTCACCCAGTCTTTGGAAGAGAACTTCAGAATAGTCCTTAAACCATTCTACTATTGACTCATTCTCCCAACCCCCGAGGTCCTGCAAAGCTTGAGGAAGATCCCAATGATAAATAGTGACCTGCAGAGAAGAAAGCTTGTCAATCAGTAAGCAGTGACTTCATTATAGATTTCTACTCCTAACAGCTGAGCTTGGAGTAAGAGGCTGCTTTTAAAAATGATGACTATTGTCTGTTCTTGGAGTTGTCTCTTCCACCAAGAGACTGGTTCCAAATAGAAACATGAATGTGCCATTGAGCTTGTATAAAAACGGATCTGGGGTGATTTTTTTTTAAATTAACCCCAATGTTCACATGATGTTTTTCAGATCCGTTTTTCGGACCCAAAAATGATCCAAAAAACGTATCTAACAATGTGCAGTTTGATTTACATTGGTTTCAATGTATAACACGTATTGGGGTTCAGACAAGTGATCGCTGCTGCGTGTTTACTTGCATCTTTTCAATGCGCTTTTCGGATCCGTTTTAAGAATTGACATGTCAATTCTACTTGCGTTTTACGCAAGTAAAATCCCCAAAGGAAACAATGGAGTGCGCTTTTGGAGCCCGAAAAACAGATCCAAAAGCGCAACATACTTTTGGGTATGTTTTGGATGCGTTTTTCATATGAAAAGCGCAGCCGAAAAACGCATTGGATTAAAATCTGAAGTGTTATACACTAAATCAGCCCCTAGAGGTCTCATTTGATCTACAAGAACTATTTGAATCTTAGTAACCTAATGACCTACGTTAGGAAGCCCACTAAAGTGAGCTACCAGCATTTTACATGTGTTTCAGAGGAAGCCCAATAGAGGGAGCTACCAACATCTTACATGTGTTTAATGTTATAAATCACTTTTTATATGTATTGAATAATATAAAAGCAGTTTTTTTTTAGTATAGAATGGGTGTTTATAGAAATGATAGAAGTTTTTAATAATAAATTTATTAATGTTTTAGATAAATAGTTTATTTTAGAATGTTGAGTGGTTTCAGAATAATACTAAAACCGCTCAACATGCTATAATAAACTATTGAAAACATTTATCAACACCCATTATACTAAAAAACTGCTTTTATATAATTCAATACATATAAAAAGTGATTTATTTGATTAAACTCATGTAAAATGCTGGTAGCACCTTCTATTTTGCTTCCTCTGAAACACAGGAAAAATGTTGGTAGTTCCCTCTATTGGGCTTCCTCTGAAACACATTTAAAATGCTGGTAGCACCCTCTATTGGGCTTCCCCTGAAACACATGTAAAATGCTGGTAGCGCCCTCTAATGGGCTTCCTCTGAAACACATGTAAAATGCTGGTAACACCCTCTATTGGGCTTCCTTTTACACTACTACTTAACCACTTTCCACTGTAAGTGAAAATGTTCAAACAGTTCTTCTAGATCAAATGAGACCTCTAGGGGCCGATTTACTATATTACACTAAAGATTCTACCTTTTCAAACTACATCTGTGGATGGTATCATTTGTGAATAGTCTCAAGTTCTTTGCCTGCATTTTATCTAGTCTATACTGTGTATATATATTGAAAAACAGATCCGAAAAACGCATCCAAAAAAGCGTGCAAAAAAGCATCTGCAGCTGCGTTTTTGGATACGTTTATTTGATGCAGTTTCTCTTCTAGTAAAAAACGGATCAAAGAACGGATCCAAAACGTCGTGTGAACAAACACTTAAGCCATCTACAGATCTAACGGAAAAGATCTTCATGTGTTACATCCAAATTTCTAAAGATTTCCACTGTTGTATTTCATGGTGAATTTTCACCCAAAAAAATAACAAAATTTACAAATTTTTAGTGCAACGGTTGTATAAAACATTTTATAAAGCCACATTACAATAAGTGTCATGTGTTACCTGAGGTGCAATACCAGCAGCTAGCAAACCATCTATCAGGCGAGAGTAGTGACTGACGCCGGCTTCATTGATGTGGTTCTTGGTCCCATCTGGAAGAATTCTGGGCCAGGAGATTGAGAATCGGTAAGCATTGACACGAGGTTCTTGAGAAGTTCTAGGTCTTCGTCCATGCGGTAGTAGCTGTCGCACGCCACATCTCCATTACTATCATCTGCGATTTTGGATGGTGTATGAGAAAAGTGATCCCAAATGCTGAGCCCTTTGCCGTCCGCCCTCCAGGCTCCTTCAATCTAGAAGAAGAGATTGAAGTTTTTTTGCCCAAAATTCTTTGAAATGGAAAATATATTGTTTTCATGGTGTGAGGCCACTGGCTACATAGGCTTGAAAAATGACAACCCTTATAGTTACATAGTTTGTAAGGCCGACAAAAGACAAGAAGTCCATCCAGTTCAGCCTGTTTTGCTAAAGTGTTGATCCAGAGGAAGACAAACAACCCCAATGAGGCGGGAGCCAATTGTCCTCATTTTAGGGAAAATATTCCTTCCCAACTCCAATCTGGCAATTGGAATAATCCCTGGATCAACGACCCCTCTCCAAAATCCTACTCACTATAACTTGTTATATTATTACATCTAGAAATGTATCCAGACCCTTCTCCAGAATCCCGGTCACTATAACTTGTTCTATTATTACATCTAGAAATGTATCCAGACCCTTCTCCAGAATCCTTGTCACTATGACTTGTTATATTATTACATCTAGAAATGTATCCAGACCCTTCTCCAGAATCCCGTTCACTATGACTTGTTATATTATTACATCTAGAAATGTATCCAGACCTTTCTCCAGAATCCCGTTCACTATGACTTGTTATATTATTACATCTAGAAATGTATCCAGACCCTTCTCCAGAATCCCGGTCACTATAATTTGTTCTATTATTACATCTAGAAATGTATCCAGACTTTTCTCCAGAATCCTGGTCACTATAACTTGTCCACAGTCTCACTGCTCTTACATTAAAGAATCCCTTTCTCTGTTTATGTTGAAACCTTCTTTACTGTAGTCATAGAGGATGCCCCCTTGTTCTGGAGACAGTCCTGGGTATAAATAAATCTTGGGAGAGATCTCTATATTGACCTTTAATCTATTTATACGTATTTATAATGTTCCCCCGAAGCCGTCTTTTCTCTACGCTAAATAACTCCAATCTTGCCAATCTTTCTGGGTATTGTAGTCCACCCAGTCCTTTTATTATTTTTGTTGCCCGTCTTTGTACCTGTTCAGGCTCTGCTATGTCTTTCCTGTGCACTGGTGCCCAAAACTGTACACAATATTCCATGTGTGTTCTGACCAGTGACTTGTATAATGGGAGAATAATGTTCTCATCATGTGCATGTATGCCCCATTTATTACACCCCATAATCCTATTTGCCTTGGCAGCTGCTGCCTGACACTGGCTGCTACAGTTAAGTTTACTGTCCACCAGGATTCCCAAGTCCTTCTCCATGTCACTCTTACCCAGTGTTTTTCCATTTAACATGTAATCATGTAATGGATTTTTCCTCCCCATGTGCATAACCTTCCATTTATCTGTGTTAAACCTCATCTGCCACTTCTCTGCCCAGGCCTCCAAATTATTCAGATCTCTTTGTAACCCTCTCATCAGGCTGACATTTGATTACAATTGTTGTCACTTTCCTTCCCCCTCTTTTAATTGCAAAGTACTGTCATAAAGCGTGCTGCAGTCCCCAACCTGCACTACAGTCACACTCGTGTCTAACTGCCCTATGGCTTACCTCTCCCCACTCCTGCTCCTCTCTGTCCTTCAGCTGCTGGCCGGCGCATGTACCTGCTCCCTAGGGCATGCACACGCCAGTTCTCTGAGATTTAAAGGGCCAGCACACCACTGATTGGATAATCACCAGGCACTGACCCTATATTACCTCACGTCCCCATCGTCTCCTTGCCAGTTGTTGGTGTGCTATAATGTGAGAGTATAGTGATTAGTGTTCTTCTGTGTTCTGACCCATTGCTTTGACTTTGACCTCATTTACCTGCCCTAACCTTATTGACTGGACTTTAATATGCCTCAGCCTGACCCCTTTGTACCACGTTGCACCCTGGCCATCACTGCAAATCAGGGCCATCTTTTCCATTGGGTACACTAGGCAGTTGCCCGAGGGCCCTACAAGTATAGGGTCCCCTGATGGTACATGTAAGTCCCAGGAATACAAGAAACATATCCAGGATCCCTTGGTTGGCTTTGCTTATTTAACTGTTTGTGTGCTTTTAGGAAGTGCAAACAAAAAAAAAACATGGTGGAGAAGGAGTCAAAGGCTCCCTGCCCTGCCAATCAGTCCTGTAGGCGGCCGGTGTCCAGACATAAGTGGTGTGATAATATGGGTGTGTTTGGGGGTGGCTAGAGGCATGCCTAGTGTGATGTCATGTATTTGGACAGGGCCCACTGCAGTGTTCTGCCCAGGGGCCCGTAATGCTGTTAAAACGGCTCTGCTGCAAGTGGTCACGTTAGGAGTAGCAACCTCAGAGTCCCCTGCAGCAAAGCCCAACTGGCCTTGCAACGGGCGCTGGTGAAGAACCGGAGGGCTCCTATGGGTATGTTCACACAGCGTCTTCTAGGATATATTTTGGGGCCTAATTACGCCGTGTGAACATACCCTTAGACTCCGCTCCCTGGTGTGGCTCATATCATCTTCTCACGGTGACCTCCAAGATCCTCTTCCCGTCACTCGGGACAAGTAAATTACTCAACAAGGGGAAACATTGAGCACAAGAGAAAATCCTCCCAGGCTAAAGAGAATATCAGATCTGAACTTCAATGTAGACTTTTGGGAAACATTTATAATGAAGAACTATCCAATTCAAATTTGGAAAAAAAAAATATTTAAAGGGTTTTTCCAACCTTTCACTAATCCACAATATAAGATCCATATGCCTAAAAGTAAAAAAAAAAAAAAAAAGTAATGTACTCAATGTTAAAATCCCTCAACAGAACTCTGGACCCCGTCTGTATTTTTTGTACTCAGTGGCATTGATGATGAGTCATTGAAGCCAATCACTGGCTAAAGCACTGGACAGTAGGTCATCGCTGAGGCCAGCAATTGGTTGCTGTGGTCACATGTTAAAGGTATTTTGCCCCAAAGCAATAGTTATGTCATTATCTGCTATTTGCAATCAGCCTATACATGAGATAATGCAAAAGGAAAAAAGAAGAAAAGAGGGGGCGCACAATAGTGTTATACTGTCAGACAGATGTGAAATGGTGAACAAGAGTTGGACTCTCACCTTTGAATGTTGCGCTCGTATTATAGAGGCACAACACTCATATGCGTTTGCGGGGCTATTTGTATACCGTAGCTCTTAATACGGCAGCCGCTGGTCTCTGATGCTCAGTTCGGTGGTCCGATGGGAAATGAATGTCAATAGTAAAAATGAAAAATGGACCCGGCGCACGTGGAAGAAAAAAGCCGGAGCTAAAGGCTTTAATTAAAATAGTTTTTATTCTTAAAAATGCAGAGGAGTTACCAATGCAAAATTAAAAGCAAAGCACATTTAAAACTTGACGCGTTTCGCGCGAGAACCCGCGCTTCATCAGAAGTATACCTTATACCTGGTAAGACCTTTTAATTTTGCATTGGTAACTCCTCTGCATTTTTAAGAATAAAAACTATTTTTAATTAAAGCCTTTAGCTCGGGCTTTTTTATTCCACGTGCACCTGGTCCATTTTTCATTTTTACTATTATACATGAGATAAGTAGCAGCTGAAGTAAAGTGAGATGTGTGCTCTGCCTTACAGAAGTTTTCTCTCACAGCTGGAGAAGGACAATATTTTATATTTAATTTTTAATTGCATGGGGCTTTGTTCTTGAGGAATATTGATTTTAACAAAAATACTTCTTTCTGGTGGCAATATCCCTTTAAAGGGGTTGTCTCGCTACAAGGATAAACTTTCAACATGTTGGGAACACTAAATAAAGTTTTCCATATATATTGCATTTTTTTTTGTTAAGGAGCTACAAGTGATTTTATCACCTTCTGTGCTCTCTCTGGTTCCCCCAAGTGACCGACCTGTGTACTTCTCCCCCCTGACTGGTTTGTTCGATCTGTAGCAGGGAGGGGACGCATCACACTGGTTGCGCGAGCCCAGAATCTGACAGTGAGAGCTTGTTTGTTAATCTGTTATTTCAGATAAAAAAAACAGTATTTATGCTGTTACTTTTAACTCCGAAGCTTCCCTGGGCCTGATCAGCATGAGATTGTTCTAAATTAGCAGTAAGTCTGATATACACAGAGCTCATTTGCTAATTACAGATGCTTGACCAGGGGATAAGTGACAGAGCAAAGCAGCATTATTTCATTCATGCAGCCTATGAAACTTTGAGGTGAGACAACCCCTTTAAGTACGTCACCTTATTACTGTATTTTAGTAAACAAAGAACCATGGAATCATTAAAGTGGAAACACAAAGGAACTTGAAGGATGAGAAGATGACAAAAATCATACATAACTGGAAACAAGTGAAGATGCCTCCTACTGCTCCGAGAAACACCTCACCTGAAAAGATGAGGAAGCTACACCCCAAGCGAAACCATCCTGGAATTCTTCATACAGAAATTCCTCTTCCTGGCCCATGGGGATGCCGTTGTTCCTGATAATTCGGCATAGTAAAAAGCCGTACGTTTTGCAGTCCTCGGACGGGCTGGATTGTTGAAGTCAACATAGTGAAGACCAAACCGTAGTCGGTATCCTTGATTCCACTCAAAGGAGTCCATAAGTGAGTTGACAGAGTAACCTCTCAGATTCACTTTATCTAAACTGTGAGCTTTGGGAGATTTAAAAAAAAAAAAAAAGTCACTCATTTTAGTTGCATTCTAGACTGGAATTTATATATATTTAGCAAAGAAAATCCTCCCCAATCTACTCAACATTAAAGAGGCTGTACGAGACTAGAAAAACATGGCTGCTCTCTTCCAAAAACATTGCTAAATGTTCTAAAACATTATTGTTATACCCTTTCACAGACAATCTATTCTTTTTCTTTCTTCTTTTAGAGACAAATTCCTCAAAAGAAGCAAATAACAGAGAAATGCAGTGCTCAACCTTTATGGTGAATATGTCATCCAGGAGCCTGTGTATAGCTGGGTCTCCGTTGGCTAAACGGTTATGCAACAAACAAATTTCCCAGATAGGGAACTAACAATCTAACAAGGTAAAATTTAGTTACTTTATTTAAAGCAATAGAAATAATTCCCCTTAAAATATAACTTTTAATGATCAATTTAAAAATCCTGGCCCAGTACGTATAAATGGGACATATAAAGAAGAAATTAGAGTGTATAGCTGAGCGGCTGTGGAAAAAGTCAAAGCTACCTGCAGACTTTCTCTATTACAAATTCATGCTTAGGACTTATCACACTGCCCTTCACTGCGCCAAACAAAAATATTTCACCTCCTCATCTCAACGCTACACAACAACCCAAAACTGCTTGTTTGCACCATCCACTCCCTCCTCAGGGCCTAATCCTCAGGCCCGGTCATGACCCTCTGTGCTGAAGATCTGTGTCACTCACTTCAAAGACAAAATTGACTGCCATCCGGCAAAACACACATCAAAATCCCCAATTAACTCCCATCCTGTCCCTCCACGCCTGTCCTCTAATTGCTCTCGGCCCTTGACTCGAATCAGATGAAGAAGTGTTCCAGGCTTCTCCGGTCTAGTCGCCCCACCACTTGCTCTAGTGACCCATTCACTCCACATTGTCCAGTCCATTTCTCCAGCTGTCCTCTCTCACCTCGACTACATCTGTAACTCTCTTCTCCACTGGGATCGTCCCTATCCTCCTTTAAACACGATGTTATGACCCCTTTACTTAAAATGCCCACTCTGGACCCCTCGCGCCGCCAACTTACCGACCAGTTCTAAACCTGCCCTTCATCTCTAAACTCCTAGGATCGCTTGGTCTACTCTCACCTAATCCGCTATCTCTCCGCTAACTCTTTCTAGACCCTCGCAATCCGGTTTCCGCACCCTAATCCACAGAAAACTGCTCTTTCTAAAGTTTATATGACCTCCTGACAGCAAACTCTCAGGGTAAACTTCCCCCCCCCCCTCATTGCTGCTTCTTCTGGATCTCTCTGGCAGCAATTTGACACTTGTGGAGCACCACCTTCTCCTCAGCATGCTCAGACCATTGGCCTCCAGGACACCGCTTCTCTCTTGGTTTCTCTTCCTACCTCTCTGGACCGCTCCTTCAGGTCTCATTTGCAGGTTCTACCTCCTCTCCTCTCCCCTCTTGCTGTCGGGGTCGCCTCAGGATCCGTTCTTGGTCCGCTCCTCTTTTCACTCTACACAGCCCCCATTGGACAAAACATCAAGCAGATTTGGCTTCAGTACCATCTCTACGAGATTGACACTAACTATACACTCCTCCCGAGACATCCTCCTGCTCTCTACAGAAAACACAGTGACTGTCTGTCCGTTGCTCTGACATCATGTTCTCTCTATTTAAACTTAACTCACTAAGACTGTAACTTCTAGTCATCCCACCATTACTAACGACCTCACCCTGCTGATTTCTCTCTCAGTGTGTGGGGACCTCCATTTCTCCTAGGCAGCAGGCCCGATGTCTGGGGGTTATCTAGACTCGGTTCTGACCTTCACCCCTATATCAAATCCCTTGCCCGCTCGTTACTTGCACCTCACGAAAATCTCCTGAATCCTTCCATTTCTCACTGTGGGAAACAAAACTCATTCTCTCATTATGTCTCTTATTCATTTCTTGTCTTGATACTGTATCTCCCTATCTTGTTGGTCTTCCTCTCTGTAAACTCTCCCTCTTGCAATCTGTCCTGAAGGCAGCAGCCAGGCTTGTCTTTCTTTCAGCGCTATATTGATGGCCTCTTCCCTGTGTCAGTCTCTGCACTGGTGCCTATTCAGTACAGAATGCAAAATAAACTCAGCACTCTCCAAATAAGGCTCTCCACAGTGCTGCACCCCTTACATCTCTCCTGATCTCTGTCTACCACCCTACACGCTCTGCTATGATCTAAGACTACACACCTCACTCATCCGAACCTCCCATGCCCGTCTCCAAGATTTTTCACGTATTGCCAGTTCTCTGGAACATGTTACCCCATGTGATCAGGCACCACTCACAACCCTCACAGTTTTAAGTGCGCTCTGAAAACTCATCTTCTAGACAAAAGCCTATCATGAGCCCTATTTGTCAACCCCAAATTCTGTCACACAGTCATCTTTCCTGCACTTTGGCACCCACAGGCACTTATCTGTATTTTAGTTGTATGGTTGGGTGGGCATGTTCATCCACTTTTTTATGTATACTCCCTTTCTTTAGGTAACATGGCTGGTCCATTGTAACCAAGCACCTTGTCACCTTTTGTTTCACCCATACACCATAATAGTAGATTGTAAGCTCTTGCGAGCAGGGCCCTCACACCGCGGGTCTCTTGTTGTCAGTAGCTTTTTTATAATGTAATGTCTGGTTTGTCTGTGCTTATTCCCTCTATATTGTAAAGTGCTGCGGAATATGTTGGCGCTATATAAATAAAGATTATTATTATATTACAAAAACTTACTCCTATATAACCTACACTCTACAAAAATCCCTCAGCAGAGCTCCCGCCCTAATAAGGGCGGCCCCACAATTAACTCCTCTACTGGTCAAATGTGGGGACATCTTTATGCCAGCACATTGGTGTTCCCATCGGCATGGAGACATACCAACTCCCTGGAACAACCACTATCGGACAACACTGTATGTGAATTAGAGGAAAGAGTGTTGAAGACACAGGTACTATGTAGTGTCCTCACCATAGTGCTTGAGATACAGATACCAGTATCAGTGCAGTACAGTTCATTGCATTATATTTCTATCTGTTTGGTGGATTTAACCCCATTGAGAAGTCCCTGGAAGTGGGACGAAACGCGTCTAGAAACTTTAACTTTAGTCTGCCACAGATGGTGTATATTTTTATACTGTGTCCTGACTAAGTCACTGCTGTCACTCTGTGGACTCTGTGTTTTCTTGTCCCTCTATATTATATGCTATCATTACTGAGGAGAGGGTGAAATACAGGGACCAGCAGAGGAGTTTATTGTGGGGTCGCCCTTATTAGGGTGGAGGCTCCACTGAGTGATTTTTGTAGAGTGTAGGTTATATAGGAGTAAGTTTTTGTAATATATTTCTATACACTCTAATTTCATCTTTATATGTCCTATTTATACGTACTGGGTCAGGATTTTTAAATTGATCATTAAAAGTTATATTTTAAGGGGAATTATTTCTACTGCTTTATTTTTTGATTGTTAATATTCTCTATATATTCATCTGGGTAGTTTCAGAGCCATTACTTTATTTAAAAACATACATTGACAGAGGATGATATAGTTCTTATGTCCCACTTACGCGTTTCAGACTGATTGAGTCCTTGCTCACCTCATTACAGCTGTGAACAAGTCTGAAACGCGTAAGTGCTACATTAGCACTTTATCACCTTCTGTCAATGTATGTTTAAATAAAGTAACCCGATTTACCTTGCTAGATCTTCAGTTCCCTATCTGAGAAATTTGTTTGTTGCATAACCGTTTAGCCAACGGAGACCCGTGCAAGGATCGGCTACACACAGGCTCCTGGATGACATATTCACCATTAAGGGTGAGCACCGCATTTCTCTGTTATTTGCTACTTTTAGAGAACTGTAACCAAAATGTTGTTACTAACCTTTCAAGGCTTCGGCAATATATGTCTTATGATAGAAAATTCGAGGAAGGTCGTCAAAATCAGGGTTTCTACTCAATGCAACGCCATTCTCTGTGATGTATATAGGAACTTCTCCGTACTCTTCTTTCACCCAGTTAAGGAGCCTTCTCAAGCCCCAGGGCACTGCCCTAAAATTGCCAGCCTCGGTTCCTGGCCAGTTAATATCAAACTCTTCTGTAATGTCAATGTCATTTTGGAAAGATGGTGGAAATAGGGCTGTAGTTTTATGCCGAACTATTTTTTGTGGTGTAGATGTTTATGGAAAACACATCTGCCGTTCCGTGGATGTAAGCCTTGTCCTCGTCTGTAAATAGTGGAAGTCTGGAGGATTGGAGACCCTGTAGCTCACTCCTGTTGGCCACCTGCCATTTCATCGCCTCTGGGTAGTCACCATTTTTAAAGATGGGGTGTGCAAACCATCCCAAGGTGAACTGCAGGTAGCGATCAGCAGCTTCTACGTCCCGTGGTTCTGTGTGGTCTTTGGGTTCCACCCAGTTAGTGTTAAGGCTCAGAGATATGACACCTCCTTGACTTTGCCGATATTTCTCATCGTAGGTATGATAAACCCTGGCGTGGACTTTGATTAGATTGTGAGCTACTCTGTAGGGAGCTGAACCAGGATCATCTTTTACTCCAGGAGGATAGAAGCCAATACCGTAACCGGCCGCAACAATCGTGTGTGGTTGGTTGAAGGTCATCCAGAACTTGACCCTATCTCCAAATGTTCTAAAACAAAAGTCTGCATAGCTGTGAAATGCTTCAAGGACTGTATCATTTTCCCAACCACCTAGGTCTTGGAGAGCCTGAGGAAGGTCAAAGTGGTATAGAGTCACCATTGGTGAGATGCTGCTTGCCACCAGGCCATTAATGAGTCGGTTATAATACTCAACACCCTTGCTATTGACTGTACCCTGTCCAGTTGGGAAGATGCGAGACCATGAGATAGAGAAGCGGTAACTGTTCACCCCCAAACCTCTCAGCATGTACAAGTCAGCATCCAGCTGGTGGTAACTATCACAGGCAACATCCCCATTGCCATTCTCAAAAATAACTCCTGGGGTATGTGAAAATGTGTCCCATATACTTGGTCCTTTTCCATCTTCATTCCATCCACCTTCAATTTGATAGGCTGAAGTCGAGACTCCCCAGTGAAAATCACTTGGAACCGTAGAGTAATGGTACATGTCCCTTTCAAAATCTGATTGTCCTGAGAACTTATCCCAAACAACTTTAGCCTTTGAGGGAACCACTGATGCTGGGAGAGCTGGTAGCTTTTTCATCTGAACCCATTTGGCATCAGGAACCCTTTTGGACGATTTTGTCCTGGGAAAGCCATTATTTTCAGCAATGCTGGAAATGAGATAGGCGGATTGTTTGGGGGTTCTTTGTCGGTTTGCATTTTCAAAATCTACATGATGTAGACCATATCTTTGACTGAATACCAGAGTTCCCTCAAAGCCCTCCAAAAGCGAACTGACCACATAATCACTTACAGTAACGATGTCAATCCTAACGGAAGCAAAGAAATAAGAATTGACAAGGTCAGAACAAGCAATGCACAACACACACATATTCCACAATTGAATACAGTGGAAATTAGGTTCTAAAGCATCAGATATCTATCAACTCAATTATACAGTCAATGTTGTATGAATTGAGATTTAAAGCACAATGGATTTACCTTTCAGAGCTTCATTGATGTAAGCCGTGAAGTACTCCACCCGATCTGTGTCATTAAACACCTCTCCAGTATATGGTGTTGGCATACCATTTCCAGTTATATACACGGGAAGTCCTCCATATTCTTCATTGACAAAATTCAGAAGCCTCCTGAGACCCCATGGCACCACGTAGAGCCATGGAGAAGAGGTAGCTGGCCACGAAGGATCCACACGAGGAGCAAATCCTCCAATATTATCATAATTAGCTGCACAGTTACCGCTTTCCGAAGCATTGACCAATCGAGAAGTATAGTGCGAGATGCCAAGGAAATCTGCAGAGCCTTTGATGTAGGCCTTCTCTTCTTCAGTAAATGTGGGAAGCTCAGCCACCGTAGTGGAGCACTGGGTGTTTATGTGCTGGACTTGCATCTTAAGAACCTCTGGGTAGTCTCCATTAACTAGAATTGGATGGGCAAACCACCCGAGCATGAACTGGAGATATCGCTCAGCAGCGCTCACGTCGTCTGGATTATTCGGGTTTTGTGGTTCGGCCCAGTCTGAGTTGAGAGAGATTCCCACCTGACCTTGCTGAGCGGCCCGGTAATTGTCATTGTAAACATGCCAGGCCTTAGCGTGAGCTTTCACAATGTTGTGCGATGCCTATGAGGTGTAGAAGACTCGATTAGAGAGCGGTCGTAGAGCAGATGTGATAACAGATTATAGAGCTCAAATTAAAAGCTGTGAACATGCCCTTATAGGATTCTTTACATTATTATAGCTACTTGCAAGATAGTATATGACAATTCTTAATAAATCTTTCTGTCTATGGCTTCACAAGTTCGCAGGTTTAAGGAATTGTCCAGATATAGAAAAAAGTTCAGGTGGGTTCTTTTTTGGTTTTTTTTAGAAATGGCATAAATTTTCTCAGTGAAATTGTTTAAAATACCATACACAAGACATAAGAGTCACTGTTTCAAGATAAAACGGCACACCCTTTTATCTAATCCTGGACATCTCCTTTTATTTCTTAAAGGGGGCTTATTTTCTGATTGTAGATCTTTTATTCCGGGGGTCTGCAACATCGGCTCTCCACCTGTCGGGAAACTACAACTCCCATCATGCATTTATATCATTTTATATCGGGGGGATGAGGGGAGATGTATTTTCCCAATGGCTGGGAGCCCTTTGCAGATCCTTTTTTAGTCTATTCTACTTTATTTTTTATTTTTTTATTCCCTAAGCTGCTGCTCTGTCTTTTAACTTATTTCAGGTATGTCGGTGGGGTCCCTAGGGCCACCGGGTGGAATTTTCTTTTGGGGGAAATTGTGGAGTTGGGGGCCACCTACCTTTGTACATGTCTCTTGCTTCTGGCCTCTATCTCTTCCTTTCTTCCTCTCCCTAGGATATATATGCAGTTTAAAAGAAATTCCAGATCTTTCAAGCTAAAGAACCCATTGGGGGTTTTTCCCATTGGGCGTCTGACCCTGGGTCGAGATTTGCTTTAAGCCCAAGGGGCCCCGGAACCTACGTTACAACTCATTTACTTGTAAGGGGGAGTATTGTGGGATGTTCAAGGAAGCGGAGAAATTTAACTGTGCCATCAACTATATTTAAAAGGTGATCCTGTCCTATCTGCCCCGCTTCAAAGACTCGTGTGTAATTTTTCCTGTGACAATAATAAAGGGGAAAGCAGAGAATGATCTCTACAGAAAGAAAAAGTGCCAGCCTTTTTATTAGATCTGGTCTTTCTGAAAATGAAAAATTTCGTATTTAATGGCCCTTAATATGTTTTACGCCTCGTCGGGAATGCGCCTCGATAGGCCATTAATATAACCAAAAGAATGCATGCGCCTGGGTTGCCAATGCGCCTTTTTTGATCGATGTTTTCGCCACAATCGCCCTTTTTTGAGCATTAAGTTTTCTTGCAAGGGATACCCGATGCCAGTTTTTAGAAAGATCGGACTTTCGGTGCTTTTACTGATTTATTAGCCTAAAACTAGCAGGGTACGTCACTTTTCGGACACCCCCCCTTAGTGTTTTGTACAAATAACTGAAATATTTAACTTTATTTGCGGTTTTTTACCTTTAAGGGGGCATTTTTCCCGGATCTTTTATGCCGGGGGCATGTTGTCCGGTGCGTAACAGCGTAATAACCCCCCAAGGGTTTATGGAAAAGTTTTCAAGTTTAAATCTATCTCCGAAAAAAAAAAAAAAAAATTTGAAACAAAATCTGCATAGTCCTAATGCTTTGGGGTGGCTTCTTTTTGCCAGCCCCCCGGCCCCCGCGGCTTGGGGGAGATCCAGTGTACAAAGGACCTCGGTTTGTATTTTCATTATTAAAACCCTTTGATTAACGGTTGTAATATTTCA
>JAODAL010056711.1:0-23122 GCA_025379985.1 Phyllomedusa bahiana | reverse complement strand
AAAGTTAAAAAAAAGGCGCGGTTATTGGCCAAGGGGAGAGCGAGCGACGCTCTTATGGGTTTTTTAAATGCAATTGGATAAAACTGTACATTGCCGAAATCAAATGATAAAACTACAAAATTTGCCCCCGTGTGATTAAATGAACATATATGGGGTAAAGAAAAAAATATTAATTCAATAAAAATCATGTTTTTTTCTTTTTTTGTTACCCAGGAAAATATATGGGTGCCAACCAATGAAACGCTTAAGATTTAAATTACTTTTTTTTCCCCGGCAATTTCGAGTATCCCAATTCCATGGCGGCGGTTCGGGACAACGCGTTGTTAGTGATTTTTTTATTATGTTTAACCCTTTAAGGGTTAAAGCCTGTTTTGGATTTAAAGGCCCAAAGCCCTTTTTTTAAAATTAAATGTCCCATCTATTGTGAATAATTTAAACACTTTAATATCCAGTGTTTCCCGAGATTGTTTTCTCGTGACCATTGTGCTTTAATTTACAATTAATTTGGTGATAAAATCTTTTTAGGTGTAAAAAATACGAAATTTGTAAAAATTTTGGAAAAATTTGCCTTTTTCAAAGTTTAAAAAATTTTTTGTGCAAGACACTAGTCAAAAAAAATTTAAATAATGAACTTTCCCCCATATTTTCTTTGTTTTGGGCATATTTTTTTAAAAACTCCTATTATTTTTTAAAAACTTTGGGGGGTTAAAAATTTAGTAGCAAATTTTAAAATTTTCAAAAAAATTTGCAGAAAGTTTTTTTGGAACCCGGGGGACTTTGATGTGGTTTTTGGGGGGTTTATGTTAAAACCCCTAAATTGACTCCATTTCAGAAAACTACACCCCTTAACATAGCCAAAAAAACTTTAGGGAAGTTTTTTAAAACCCTTTTGGTATTTTGCAGTAATTAATGAAAAATGAAATTTTAAAATTTAAACTTTTTTTCGTTTTTTCCGATTTTTGTTCTATTTGTGTTGGGGATTATTATCGCAAGTTGAAATCGGGACGTTTTTTTGTTGATCGAAATTTTTAGATCATGCAATAATTTAGGGTTTTTTTGGTCACTATTAAAATTGCGCCCTTTTCGGCGTTCGTCATTTTTGGGGCCGTAAAAACAGTTAAGAAAAGGCGGGGGGAATGTGTGTGCGACTCAGATGGGATGTGTATGGTTGCAATTGCGGAAAATCACTTACCTCGTTTTTACATAGAACAGCCCCCCTTTTCATGACAGTGTCCTTTAGCGTCTATAGAAGGAGGGACTGGCTCTGCCCGTGTCCAAAAAGCCCAGCGAAATTTTTTTCTATTTTTACAGAGAAAGCTTACGTTATGTGATCCTTACAACTTATTGATCGAGATTGGAAGATTTTATGTAGTTAGGTAGGAATTTTAAAGGAGTTTCTACCGCTGAAAAAAGTAAAGGGGGTGGGGGGGGGGGGAAAGGGCCCCCCCGGCGGGAAAAAAACAGAAGTTTTTATAAAAAATTTACTGGAAAAAATTTTCACCAAGACTTAGTGTACACATTGACGCAATAGTTTTATTTTTAACAGTTTTTTATTGAAATATTTCCGGGATATTGGGTGGGCCTGAACTTATTTTAGAATACCTTTTCTTTTTTAGAAACTGAAGGTCTCTTTAAATAGGTGCAAAACTCCCCCTTTTATTTTCATTTACTTTTAAGATAGGTTTTCTTTTTAAAATTTTGCCCTTTCCCAGCTTTTTGATATAGCCACCTTGCGTTAATTAAAAACCCGCAATTTTGTAGCCCAGACGGGTTGATGGGGCCCCAAAAATTACTTTTTTATTATCCGAACCATTACAGATAGTGTTTTTTCACTTTTGCGCACTACAGCTTTTTTTCATTGAGGCCCCTTGCATTTAAAAGGGTAAATACGCAATTTTGTAGCCCACACAGGTAAAATTAAAAAGGTCCCAAAAAAATTACCTTTTATAAAAATACATTAAGATACGTTTTTTTTTTGCACTCTTCCCCAGCCCCAAAATTTGTTGAAAGACCCAAACCTTGCATTAAAATTTTGAATCCAGAAAATTGTGAAGTTAAAAAAGGTGAATTGATGGGGGCCAAAAATATTTTTTAAATTACCCCGAATACTTTTAAGATACGTGTTTTTTCATTTTGGGGGCCGAAATTACGGGTTTTGTTAATTGAGGACCTTGGCATTTAAAATTTGTAAAAAAAAGAAATTTTGTAGTCACCACAGGGGGAAATTTGGGATAGGTCCCAAAAAAACCTTTTATTATCCAAATTTCTTTACCGGGGGGGGGGGTCCCGTGTTTTTTCCCTTTTGCCCATTTCCGATTTGTTGATGGGCCCCCCTTGAAATTTTAAATTTAAATTCCGGGCAATTGTGTATTTAAACAGGTGAATTGATGGGTTTGCCAAAAAATCCCTTTTATTTTCCGAATACTTTTAAGATATTGTTTTTTCATTTTGGGCGCATTTAAAAGTTTTGGGTTCATTAGGCACCTTGCATTTTAAATGTAAATCCCGAAATTTTTTGTAGTCACCACAGGTGAATTGTTGGGTGCCAAAAAACCCCCTTTTTTTTTCCCGGAATACTTTTCAAAAACGTGTTTTTTGAATTTTTCCCCGGGCCGGGTTTGTTGATATTGCCCCCTTTGCTTTTAAAAAATTTGAATCCATAAAATTGTGTAGTTACCACGGTAATTGAAAGTCCCAAAAAAAAAATACCTTTTATTATCCGTTTAACCATTACAGATACGTTTTTTTCACTTTGGCGAACAAACAGTTTTGTTCATTGAGGAAAACTTACCCCTTTAAATGTAAATTTAAGCAATTTTGTGTAAACCAAGGGTTTGGAATTGATAGGCCAAAAAATACCTTTTTTTACCCGAATACATTACAGATACGGGGTTTTTTGCATTTTTCCCCCAGTCCAGATTTGTTGATAAGCCCCCTTTGGCATTTTAAAATTTGAATAAAAGCATTTTTGTATTTTCCCAAAGGTAAAATTGAAAAGGTCCCAAAAAAAAATCCCTTTTTTATTATCCGAATCCCTTTAAACAGATACGTTTTTTTTGCATTTTTTCCCCCAAGTCCAGTTTCTTTTAAAAGAGCCACCTTGCAGTTAAATTTGAATCCACTTTTTTGAATTTAAACCAAGGTGAATTGTTTGGTGCCAAAAAAATCCCTTTTTTTTACCCGGAATACATTAAGATGTGTTTTTTACTTTGGCGCACTACAGCTTTTTCATTGGGGCCCCTTGCACTTAAAGTGAATACAGAATTTTGTAGTCCCCACAGGTGAATTGGTAGGTGCCAAAAAATCCCTTTTTTTTTCCGAATACTTTACGAAAAGTTTTTTTTTGGCACTTTTGCCCAGTCCAGATTTGTTATAGAGCCCCTTTGCATTTTAAATTTAAAATCCAGCAATTGGAAATTTACCACAGGTGAATTGTAGGTGCCAAAAAATATTTTTTAATTATCCGAATACTTTTAAATTACAGGGTTTTTTCACTTTGGCCAGGCCAGCTTTTTTTGATAGATCAAATTTGAATTTAAAATTTTTAAAAACGCAATTTTGTAGTCCCCACAGGTAAATTAAAAGGGTTGCCAAAAATCCCTTTTTTAAATTCCGAATACATTTCGGGACAGGTTTTTTTTTCATTTTTGGGTCAGCCCAAGCTTTTTTGATAGTTCTATTTTGGGCATTAAAATTTTTGAATCCAACAATTTTTTTTTTGATTTAAAGGGATTTAAAGAATAGCTGTGTTTTGCCGTCTTTTAAAAAGAGACTTTCCAAAACTCTTCCATACCTTCTAAAAATTTTTAAAATTCTAAACATGGAGCAAAAATTCAGGTGGTAAGCGAGAAAAGAGGGGGTAGGAAAAGGGGGTAAGGTACGAGAAAAGGTGCCCCTTCCCAGTGCTGGCAAACCCCAACAGGGCCAGCTTTGCAGTTGAAAGGCCCGTCGGCCCTGTAATCCCCTGGGTTAGGGCCCTGTGAA
This sequence comes from Phyllomedusa bahiana, assembly GCA_025379985.1. Classification (NCBI taxonomy): domain Eukaryota; kingdom Metazoa; phylum Chordata; class Amphibia; order Anura; family Hylidae; genus Phyllomedusa; species Phyllomedusa bahiana. The sequence continues at coordinate 19,138 of JAODAL010056711.1, read as the reverse complement.
CTAAAGTAACGAACACGGCCCCAATCTGCCTTCAGGGGTTAATGCAACCTGAAACCCAGCGTTTTTACCCCCTCGTCCTCCCAGCCCACGGCCAAAAATAGATATCAGCATCATCACACCCGTCCAACATGGGCCCCCAAATTTCCCAACTCGGGTCCCCCCCCCTTTGTGGTTTAACCCTTTGGGTCTGAAGACCCCCTTTGATGACAAAATGCGGTTGGGGCCCGGAAAGGCATTTTTTAAAAGTTTCAAGGGGCCAAAGAGGATGTTTTTCCTGCTCTGACACCCTTTATTTATGCCATAAAGGGGAAAGGAAAAGGGAAAGGGCCGATCACGGCAAAAATCCCGGGCGGGGGCAACCCCTTTGGGCGGGTCCCTCTTGCTTTTTCCCACGCTCCTGCATGCAAAAATGTCAGGACGACGAAGTACCTGGGGTTGATGATGAGGGTTTGATGATTTGTATGACACATTGGGGACCAAATTTGGTTTTTTTCAGCAGAATTTGCTTGGGGAGCGTTAAATCACTGGACGGAGGAGGAAGCGATGGGGTAGGGCAGTAGGGGTTTTTCCCGCCTAAAAAAAGGGAGAGGGCGGCGCGGGAATTTCCGCTGTTATGATTCCGCCAGCCACGGTCCGAAAACCCCGCTCCTCGCTTATCGCCGAAAAAAGGCCCAGGACCTACAACCTGGGCCTTCTTTGACAAGACTCTGATTCCCCCCGCTTTTGTAATATGCCTCCCTTTCCCAAAAAACGCATAAGAAAGGGGAAAAAAACCTTGGGTTTTTTAAACCACCCCCAAACATTTTAAAGTCAACATGCAGCGAATGCATGTTTGAAATGGGGCAACATTTGGGCCCAAAAAAAGGGCCCAAGACCGACGCCGGCCCCCAAAACCAAACTGCCCCACACCCCCTCTTCTACCCGCCTACTCCCCCCCTCCGCCACCACCAAAGCGTTCCTCAGCCCCCCCAATGTCTCTAAAGTCAGGTTCGGGGATCACCCCTCCCCCTTCAGCCCCCAAACCGTCCCCCCAAGTACCCCAAACAAAAACAGAGACCCACCCTACCCCTTCTTCTCCCCCAGTTTGATGCCCTGCACGCCGTAAAAGGGGCCAGTCAAGACCAGCCTTCTGTTTTCCCGGGTTTTGGGGAGCAGAAGAAACATTTTAAAACCCAAAAACCACCCAAAAGAAAAAAGCCTGAATGTCGGAAAATTTCCCCTTTTTTGGCCCTTTGGGAAATTTTTTGTTTTTTGTCTGGGGACCCCCGATGGGTTCCGCCACATCAGGGCCCCCTTGGCCTTTGCCCCCAATCCCAAGTTTGCCGAGCGGGAAATTTCCCTTTCCCAAAAAGAAAAGCCGCCCCCTGCCCTGGCCAGAAACGTGTACTAAAATTTCAAGCGTTTTTGTCTCCCATTTTTGGCCGGAAAAGTCCATCTGACCCCGAAAAAGGGAAATAGTAAGAAAGGGCCCCAAAGGGCCGTAAACTCTGTGAAGCTCAATGGGTGAGTGGGTGGATGTTTTCGGGGGGTGCGGTGGCTCTCGGGCTGGGCGCACGCTCTTAAAAACCCCCGGATGGTGCGGGGTTCCCTTTCCCCCAAGGTTTTGGGTGGCATCACTTTCCCAGGGGAAACCAACCCATGTTAAAAAAAAAAAAAAATTTTTGTCTTGGAGACCGCCCAACACAAAGGTCAGAAGCTGGGGGACGGCTCCGCAACAAAACCCAGCGCTGGCTGGGTCCAAAAAACCTTTGGTGCCAGGAAAGGTGGTGGGGCGATAACGGGCGAAATCTCGGGCCCCCCTTTTAAGATCAAAGGCGGGAAAGCAAAATCCCTTCCCTTGCACATTCTTTAAAACCTTGTCGTCCAGTTTTTTCCCAAAAAAAAAAAGAGCTACCCGGGTCTGGACTCCCTTTGCTGGGGAACGCTGAAGTCTAATTTCGCATTTCCCCGGGCCGTTCCCCACCCTGCTTCGCCCCCCGGGGCTCTTTGGGCAGCGTCGCTCCCTCCCCGTAACCATCTCTTTGTTAAAGTGGCAAAACGTTTGGATTTCCACCCCCCATGCTCCGCGTTTGGGGCAGCAGCGCAATGGTTTTAAACGCAGTACAAAGTGACACAGGGCCCTTTACAAGCAGCGGTGCGACCTCGGGGTGTTGAGCCCCCGAGATCGGGGGCAGGTGAAAGGCCTGAAACCAAACCTTGCCAGTTTTGAAGAACCCAAAAAAAAATTGGTCATGCGGACAATCCCCTTGTCAGCATGACATTGTGGTGACTTATTTCGGGAACGATCTTTGGCCCACTCGGGAAACAACAGGTCCGGCCACGAGGAGGGGGAGGAAAGGCCCACAGAGGGCGGAACGGACCCTTTCCCCTCCGTCAAACCCCAAAAGGCCCGACAGTTTCACAATTTCAACGGGTTTTTTTAGGGAGTGGTTCGGGGTTTCCCGGGTTTTGCAAGGGGGCGCATCAGCTCTCAGGGGGCATCATCAGGCAAGTCAGGGCTGTGTTTAAGCTGTTTTCCCGAGGAAAACGGAGGAGGGGGTGGGGGTATTCCTAAACACCGACGTTCCCGACGTCCCTGCCTTTGAAAGAGGTTTTGGGGCGAATTTTTTAGGCGGAGGGGAAGATGAGGGATCAGTTTGTATTTCCCCTCGACCCAGAGGCTTTGGGGAAAACAAGGGTCCCTCTCTCACATGAAATGCTTGGTTTCTCCTTTTTCCCCCAACTTTATCCTCGCATTTAAAGGGAAACAAAATGGGAAAAAACAGTTTCTGGGTGGCCCCCATTCTGGAAACCCCCGGAAAAAAAAAAAACTCAGCACTTTTCCCTTCCCCCCCTCCAAATAGAGAGCAAAATGCGGGAAAAGGAACCCTTTTGATTTTTCAACTGGAGGGAAAAATGTTTGGCCCTCTGTTTACGTTCCCCCAAAAGTCCGTGGAAAACAAAATTTGCGATGTTTAGCAATTTGAATGCCCAAATATCCGGTAGCGGGCAGCATAAGGGGTGGCGGCCTAATGGGTGATCTGGCCCAAACTTTATTTTACCCCCTCACCAACGCAGCAATTTCAGGGCAAAACATCCAAAAAACACAGAGACTAGTTAGATCATGGGGCACGACTATCTGTGTCTCAACACCCTTTTTTTTGAAAGTGTTTCCGGACCCAAAAAGACTTCTGGGTACCAAATGGACGAATGGCCCGAGCTGCTCCCCCACGCCAAAGTTTGTTGTCCTGCCCCGCCGCCAGCGTCATTCTTAGCGGAAAATTTACACAAACTGGGGGGTCTTTACAGACAAACGCATCCGGGTTTTCCACAGATATTTGGATGTTTTACTTTCATCAAAATGAAACAGGCATGGAAACTTTGATGAAAGGTTTTGGTCCCAATTGCCGGGGGTTTACCGATTTTTGCCAGTCTTTCTTCCCATTCCCTTTCAAAAAAAGGGTCCCCCCCTTTAAAAATGTTTTTTTTAAAAAGAAACCCTTTCTTACTGCAATTTTTATTCTCTTTTCCCAACAGTTTTAATTTTTCTGGTTTTCTGTGAGGAGACTGTAAAAGAAAAGCAAGGTTTTTATGACAACACCGTATTTCCCTTTACTCCTTTGGGCCCCATGTTAAAGAATTTCCCCCCGGGTCCCAGGCCGTTTTCCCCCAGTTTTTCCCGGGGGAATCGTGCCGAAATTTTTGTCCCCGGCCGGGGGCGCTCCCTACATTGCATGTAAAGGCCGGGCCCCCTGCCACGTTGAGGCGAAGTGCGGGACAGGGCGCTGTGCGGGGCTGCGCCTATGCTTCGCCGTCCCCAGGGTTTGCGCACTCATACATGCGGGGAAAAGTCCAAACCGCACCTCGCCAGTGTGTGGGGGGGCAATGCAGGACTTAGGCGCCGTGCGGGGTGCGCCCAAATCTGTTTTCCCATGCTGACGGCCCGGAGCGTCGAGAAAAACATTCCCCATGTTTGGTGCAGGATGAAGCAAAAATCGCCTTTAAATTAAAAAGGGTTTTTAAATTTTTTTTTTGGGTCTAAAATCCTCCGTCCGACGAAGTGAAGAAGGATCCGAACATGCGAGGAAGCGGATCGAAGACCCGGACGAAGTCTCGGCGCTGCTCCGTGCAGCAGGGTGTGTTTTCCGAAAAAATCCCTTTAAAAAGGCGGAAAACCATGTCAAAAAGGAACTAAATGTACAAAATACACAAAATAAAAAAAAAAAAAAAAACTTTTTCCCAAACTCTTGAAGGGCGCAATATCAAGAAATATATATTGCAAATTGCGGGAAATCAGTAATTCAAATCTTTTTTCGTTAGCCCCAAAGGATCAATAGTATGGGTGCATCGAAAAAAAAGAAAAAAACATGTTTTGGGAATTAATATATTTTTTTACCTTTGCCCCATATTCGGATTCCTTTTATATAACACGTGACAAATTGTGTAGTGTTATAAAGTATTCGGCCTATACTTTGATTTCAGATTGCATTACAAAACCCATAGGCGTCGCTCGCTCTCCATTGGCCCAAAAATTAGGCGGCTCTTTGAAATAGCCAATCACAGAGCCGCTCAAAATGTCTTTTCCCCATAGAACTCTATGAGAAGTAGCTGCGCTCTGATTGGCTAAGCGGGACGAGCCCCCGCTGTTTTAAACCCAATCAGCTCGTTTCTGCCTTTTTACTGTTTTTTTGAACTGTCCCGCCTTTGAATAGATTGGTCCATTTTTCCCATAGGTAGAAGGGGGCTTTGTCGTCCTTTTTTCTGATTGGTAAATTTCTCCCATAGGATAAAATGGGAAAACTTTGTCGCTCCTATTCTGATTGGTCAAGTCTCCTCCTGTCAATGCCCATGAAACTAAAATGGTGGTTCAAAGACCCCTTTTCCCGGCACTTTTAATTTGGGGGGTCAACAGGTTTAAGGTATCTGGGCCCAGGACAGGTAATCAATGTCCATTCAACAAAAATGGGGGTTCAAAGACTCCTTTTCCCGGGCCTTTTTAAATTTGAGGGTCAAAAGGTTTTAATGGTCTACTGGGGTCCGGGAAAGGAAAAGTAATGCCCAGTGAAACTAAATGGGTGGTCAAAGACCCTTTTTCCCAGCATTTTTTAAAAATCTGGGGGGTCTGCAGGTTTGGGGCTCATGCTGCGTTCCAGTCGGGGTTATTCAATGTCCATTCAAGTAAAATGATGGTTAAAAATCATACTGCCTTCTGGCACTTTTTAATTTGTGGGGATGCAGGTTTAAAGGGGTCTGCTGTGGTGCAAGCGGGGATAGGAATGGCTGTGATTTTTTTTTTGGGGTTTTTATAACCTAAGTGTGTTGCCTAATTTAGCTGTATCCATTTGACTGTTGTGGATGTTAAATTCCACTTATCCAGCCCTTTTTGGGGGTAAGATAAGGGGTTGTTGCTCTCCCATGATTTTAAAGGGCACGACTAATCTATATCGACCATCGAATACTTGTGATGATGGTCGACTATCGACCATCGACCCATGTCGAGGCCAAGTAACGTCAACTTTCATTATTCATTGGAAAAACCCCCTAGATTTTTCCAAGAAATTGCAACTAATAATGATTCCCTTATTATCAGTTTTTAGAAAAATCCCCCTTGTGGAATTGCGCTTTTTTTTCCTTCCTAGGCCTCGAATGAAAAGGGCACCTTCTTGTTTTAAACTATTTTTCAGCCTTTTTTTTGGTAGTGATGGGCAGTGACAGACGTGGGGATCAGAAGTTAAAAACTGTCTTTTTAACTGATCAGAAAAGGCCTAAAACCCAATATATGAAGGGGAACGGGGGAACTTGGCAAAGAAGGGGTTTTAAAAATTTTTTTTTGTTTTGTTTTTCACTGTTTGGGCCAGTGTTGATAACGGGGCAGAAAATTGCGGGAACTTGAAAAGTGGAAAAACTGTCTGATCAGACAGCTCCCAAAATAGATCAAAGGGGGGAAGGGGAAGTGTCAGGCGGGTGGGGGTTAAAAAAGTTTTTTCAGGCGGGGGACAGCTCAGATCGAAGTACGGGGGCCCCTAGGCCCCAAACCCCACGGAAATAACATCTCCTCACCTTTTAACACCAGAGCAGACCCCTGGGGACAGGATCAGCGGGAAAGGGTGAGTCAGCAGCCCAAAAGGGCCCAAATCCCCGCGATCCTTGGCATGGGGGATAAGGGGCCCCTTTGTGTTTGATCACCTCCCGTGTAGATGTGAAATTAGCTGTCAAAAACCCAGCAATTAGCGGGAAAGTTTATTTATTCTCCCACTGGGAGACAGAAAGTTTTAATGACTTTCCCGGGAAAACCTCAGGGTGCTTTAACAGGCAGTAAACCCCCATGGGGGTTCAAAAACGTCAGGGTCCCTTAAAAAAGGGTTTTTAGAAGGTTTCAGTTTCTTTTTAAGAAAATATTTTACACTTAATAAAAAAAAAATTTTTTTTAAATATTCCATGCCGCACAGGGGGAAAAGCCGAGATTGCATTGCCCCGATCTTTCCTTGGGATACAAGGGGGAAGATTTAGCTTGCGCTCTGTTTGGGCCCGGGGAGCCAACCCCCCGCTATTTCAGCCAATCATTTTTTTCTGTTTTTTTATGTATTTTGAATTTTAAAATGACCCGATTACATTGGGCCTATGGGTCGCCCGGGGTCGATAGCCCCGATATGGGAAATTATTAAGACGATTTCCGTAGTCGTTTAGATTATCGCCGATGACCTTTTTAAAGTTTTTAGGGGAAAGGGGGAACAACACCTTCTTTTCTTCCACCCAAACGGGGGCCTGGAGAAGCGGGAAATTAACACCCACAACAGTCAAATGGATCCCCTGTTTTAACATTTTTAGGAAAAACCACACTTGGGTTATAAAAGCAAAAAAAAAATACACCCCATTCCCCATCCCTTTTCTTGCACAAAAGCCTCCCCCTTTTTAAACCCTGCATCACCCAAAAATTTAAAAAATTTGCCAAAAGGCAGTATGTTTAGAACCATCTTTTTATTTGGGAACGGGGACATTGAATACCCCTTTTCCTGGAACGCAACATGACCCCCCCAAACCTGCATGACCCAGATTAAAAAGGGGCGGGGAAAAAAGGAGTTTTTTAAAACCACCATTTTAGTTTCACGGGAAACTTTTATTTATCCCTGCCCTTTGGGTTTCCCCCAGCAGGGACCCCCCAAAACCTGATGCCCCCCAGTTTTTAAAAAGTGCCCGGGAAAAAGGGTTTTTTTCAAACCACCTTTTTGTTAAAAAATGGACTTTGGGACTATATCTGTCCTGTCCCGGGCCGTTTGACAATTAAACCTGTCTGACCCACAGATTAAAAAGTGGGGGGAAAAAGGGTTTTTGAACCACCTTTTTTGGGTTTAAATGGAAAATTGACTAAAATCTGTCCTTTCCCGCAGAATGCCCTTTTTAAAACCTTTGTCTGGACCCACAGATTAAAAAGGGGCAAGAAAAAGGAGTTTTTGAACCACCATTTTATTTGAACTGGACATAGACTAAAACCTTTTCCTGGCCCGGGCAGTTTAAACCATTAAACCTGTCTGACCCAAGTTAAAAAAAGGGGCAAAAAAAAGGAGTCTTTGAACCACCATTTTAGTTTGAACTGGAAATTGACTATATCGGTCCTGGGCCACAGCATAAACCCCCAAAACCCTGCAGCCCCCCAGTTTTAAAAAAGTGCCGGAAATGGGGAGTTTTTGGGAACCCCCATTTTAGTTTCCCATGGACATTGACGGGGAAAACCTGTCCTGTACCGCATTTTATGCCTTTAAAACCTTCTGACCCAAAGTTTAAAAAAGTGCAAGAAAAAGGAGTTTTTTGGAACCCCCCTTTTTGTTAAAATTTGGGACTTTGACTTTTTTTCTGTCCGGGGCCACAGCTTTGACCCCCCAAACCGGCATGCCCCCCAGATTTAAAAATGACGGAAAAGGGGGAGTTTTTTGAACCACCTTTTTTAGTTGAACTGGACATTGACTATGCCTGCCCTGGACCCCACAGACCCCAAAAACCTGTCTGACCCACAGTTAAAAATGTGCCGGAAAAATAGCCCTTTGACCCACCAATTTATTTAAAAACTGGACTTTAACTATACCTGTTCTGTTCCCAACAGTATACCTTTAAAAACCTGTCTGCCCCCAAATTTTAAAAAAGTGTGGAAAAAGGAGTCTTTAACCCCCATTTTGTTGAATGGACTTTGACTATACCTGTCCTGTCCCCCCACAGCAGGGCCCCCAAAAACCCTTGTTTGCCCCAAAACAGATCACAAAGTGGCACTATGCTATTTTGTCCCAGGACTGTCATTTAGTATTTTTTTTGGGTTTTAACGGGACATTTTTACGGAAATTTTTTTGGGAATTTTTATTTATTGTTTTTGATTATTATCAATTTTTTTATTTTTTCAAGTGTGATAACATACAAAAATACCCCCCCCCTGCAGTTTTTTAAAGGGATTTTTTTACGTGTAGAAAGTGTTAATTCGTCCGCACACCCCAAAAAGTAATAAAAAATTTCCTTTAAACCCTCCCCAAAAACATTCCCTTTGTTGAGAAGAAATTTGCCCTCTGGCTTCTAAAAGTGATTCAGCCCAAAACAATTCAATGGTTTCATTTTTTCCCCCCAAATCCTTCCCGTGATTAGTGACAGGACTACCCCCGGGGTCAAATGGGTGTTTACCCCCTAAATGGGGCTCCAGCCCCCGTAAATTTTTTAAACCCCCAAAAAAGTGCAATTTGTGTCTAGCCCTTTGGGGCCCCTTTTTTACACTTAAATTTAAAATCCCCAGAAAAATTAACCTTTTTTAAAATCTGTTTTTTAGAGGAATTTTAAGCTCTCCTGATTGCCCCCAATGGCGAGAGCCAGTGCTGCCGTCAGCCTCGTTAAACCCCGGGGTTTGCAGCCCGGGACCAGAAATTACAGTGGGTTTCTATGAGAGCAAAATAGGTCTGGGCAAACTATTAAAACGAAAGGGTTTAGCTGCCGGGCCCGGGGGTTAAAGTGGGGGGGTGAGAGCCCAGGCTGGCGTTTTTCCGGTTTTTTATCTATTAACACGGTAAAAAGGCCCCTTTGGATGCAGCAACGGAAAAAAAGTCGTGGTGAAGCAGTGGCGGAAGCGGAAGTGTAAAAGGGAAAGCCTCCAGCCTTCCCCAGTACAAAGTCAAGGGCCTTTGGGTAGCGCTTTGGCCCTCCCTTTTTGAGTGCGGGGGCAATTGAGGGTTTTACTTGGAAATCTGGGGGGGGTTTGGGTTCCCCGTTCCACCCAGTGCCCTTTTTCTTGGGGATTCTTTTTTTCATTTTACTCAAAGTGCTGGGGAAATGGGTCTTGTTCTTTGTTTCTGGGCCGTGCCCCCAATTCCATGTCCTCTGAATAACCCACATTTGGTCAAGTCCCTTCCCCGTACCTCCCCTTGGGACAAAATTAAAGGGAAAATTTGTACCACTATTTTTTTCATGCAAAATTTTTTAGGTTTTGGTTTTAATTTCTAGAAAACCTTTTTTTAAAAAAAAGGATGGAACCCACCCCGTTTTGTTTCTTTTTTTTTTTATTGTAAATTTAAAAGGGTTGTCTCAATTCAGGGGTTGCTAGCTTTTGTAAAGGCTTGCAAAAAAAAGTCATTTTGCCCAAATTTTGGGCCATTTAAAAGTGTCCTACCCCATTTCCCTTTTTCACGCATCCTTAACCCTTGAGCCACTCTTGACAATTTTGAAGAACAAATGTCTGTTAGAAACCAATTTTTTCCAAAAGGACCCGTAGTATAGCTGGCCCTTTACAGCAACCCTTTTCCCCCCCAAAAATTTAAAACATGGGCCCCCGAAACACTTTTTTAAAAATTTTGAGAACAAAGGGGCTGTTAGAAAAAATTTTTTTTTTAATAGGCCCGTTGTGTAGCTGACGGGCACAGCAAAAAAGCCCCAAAAAAATTTAAAACATGGGCCCTTGAGCCCCTTTTGACAATTGTGAAAAAAAACCAAAAGTCTGTAGGGGTTAAAAACATTTTTTTATAATAGGCCCGTAGATAGCTGCATGTTTACAGCAAAATGCCCCAAAAAAATTCAAAACTGACCCCTTTAGCCCCTTTTGAAAAATTGTGAAAACCAAAAAATCCGTTTGAAACAACATTTTTTTATAAAAAGGACCTGTAGTTTAGCCGCGGGCACAGCAAAATTTTCCCCAAAAAAATTCCAAAACAAAGACCCTTGAAACCACTTTTTTACAAAATTTTTAAAAACAAATGTCTGTTTGAAAAATAATTTTTTTGAATAGGACCCGTGTTTTTGCTGCATTTCAAAAGCCAAAAATGACCCCCAAAAAATTATTAAAAAATGAATTCTCAGCCACTGTTAAAAAATTTTGAGGGGAAAAAAAACCACTTAGAAGCCCAAAATTTTTCTGTTCCAAAGGAACCCTGATTATTGCTGTTCTCACAGCAACTGACCCCCAAAAAAAATTTAAAAAGCTTCTCAGCCTATATTAAAATTTTGGGGGGAGAAATTCCACTTAGAAGCCCCATTTCTGTTTTCCCAAAGGGGCCCTGAATTTTAGCTGTATCTCACGCAAAAAATTACCCCAAAAAATTTAAAAAATATGACTTCTAAAACACTATTAAAAAAAATTTTGAGGAGAAAAAAGCCACTTAAAAGCCCACATTTCTGTTCCAAAAGGGCCATAATTATAGCGTATCTCACAGCAACATGACCTCAAAAAACCCTTTTACATTTTGAAAAAATTCCAAAAATAAAGAGAGTAAATGGGAAAATTTGGTGTTGTCAAAAAAAACCCTTGCTGTCTTTTACAAAACTCCTCAAAGCAAAACCCCAAAAAAATGAACTGTTGGGAAAAGAGAATTAAAAAAATTTCGTAAGAAATGATCATTTTTTTAAAAAAAATTTTTCAAGAGGCCATTTCTGTTTGAAGAGAAAAATTTTAAGGGAGAAACCCGGCACTAATCGGTTTTACCTCGGGCCCAAATTTGGGGGCCAAAAAACATCAGAAAAATCCATGCTTATTTTAAACTTGATGAAAATAATCGACAACATTATCTGTGGAAAAAAACCGGATGCGTTTGTCTGTAATGGGGGTCCTCCAGCTGTGTGAAAGGGCCGCTCAGATATGACGCTGGCTGGTTTTGGGAGGACAACACCCTATGGGGTGGCGAGCGGAGCCGGGCCCTTCGTCCATTTTGGATACCCAGAAGTCTATTGGGTCCGGGGAAAACCCTACAAAAACATCGGTGTTTAGAAAACCCGATAGTCATTTACCTTTATCTTTAAACTGGTTTTTGGGTGTTGTTTTGTTTGCCCCGCATTTTCATGCGTTGGTGAGGTGGTAAAAAAAGGGTTTCCAGAGGGCAACCCTTAGGCTTTTGCCACCTTGCTCTGGGTGCTTTCCGCTACGGTATTTTGGGACTCTACTGTGTTCCCCGTCCCCTGATGTTGTTCCACCGTGACATTTGAAGAAAGTGAAGCAGGCGCAAAAAGATGTCTCCCCGTTGATCAAAAGGCCCAAGGGGGCTCCATTTCCTGCATTTTTTCTCCCCTTTTTTTGGGGGGGTGGAAGGAAAAATGTGGAAATTTTGGTTTTTTTACCGGGGATCCAGGGGTTGGCCCCCCAGTAAAATTGTTCATTTTGATTTGGCCTTTTTTAATTTTCGAGGGTTTATGTTGGAGGAAAAAGGGGGCATCCAAGCACTCATGGAGTGATGGAGCCCCTTTTATTTCCCCAAACCCCGGGTCGAGGGGCACTAGAAAACTGATCTTCCCCCATCTTCCTCCCCCTCAAAATTTGCGCCAAACCCCTTTTAGGAGGGACGGCAAATAAAAGTCGGTGTCTAGGAATACCTCCTTCCTCCTCCGCCTTCCTTTGGCCCCAGCTTCAACACAGCCCCCGACTTGCCTTAGATGATTCACCCCGAGAGCTGATACCCCCGCTTGCCCCTAGCCCCGGACCCCGAACCAATTTCCTAATGAAAGGGGGGCCCATAAAAAATTTAGAAAATGGGCGGGCCTTGTGATTTCGATGGAGAGAAAAGGTCCGTGTCCGCATTCTGTGTCCCTCTCCCCCTTCCCTCGCTGGCGGGGCCCGTTGTTTTAGAAATGTCCAAAGATCGTTCCAGAACTAAGATCACCACAATACTCATGCCCGACAAGGGCATTGTCCGCACGGGCCATTTTTTGGGGGCTTCTTTAAAAACTGGCCAAAGGTGTTTTTGGGGCAGAGCTCTTTGTACCTGGCCTTTCCAAATCTCGGTTTGGGTCAAAACCCCCAGGTTTCCCCAAAGCTGTTGTTTAGGCCATGTGTCACTTTTGTACTGCGTAATGGGATTTCGCTTCTGCCCCAATCGCTCGAGCATGTGGAAAGGGGGGATTTCCAGCGTTAAAATTTTTTCCCCCACGGGGCAATAATGAAAACGGTTGGGCTGGGGGGGCCGAGCTGACGTGCAACGCAGCCCGGCGGGGCGGGCAGGGTGCGAAAGGGGAAGTGGGGAAATCAGACCGAGGTCCCTTTCCCCAGCAGGCAGTCCGGGCCCGGGGGAGGGTCTTTTAAAAAAATTTTTTGGACGAAAAGGTTTAAAGACTGTTTCCAGGCAAGGGATGTGGGTCCAGCCCACGATCTTTAAAATGCGGCCAGCAGATTTTTTTACGTTAAACCACACCAAACCCTTTCCCGGCACAAGGTTTTTTGCACCCCGCCAAGGGTCGGTTTTTCGTTGCGGTGAGCGTCCCCAAAACCCCTGACCTGTGTGTGTATGGTCTAAAAAAGATTAATTTCAACACGGCCTGGGTTTTTCTTGGGGGACGTTTATGCCACCAGAGGGAAACCCTTGGGTTTAAAAAAAACCCCGCCCCCATCCCTGCGGTTTTGAAGAAACGTGGGGTCGAGCCCGCGGGGGCCCCCCCACCGTCACCACCAGAGAATCCACCCAGCTCACCCAGGGGGCTCCAGGATATAGCGGCCTTGGGCCGGCTTACTAGTTCATGTGTCGGGGGTAGATGGATTTTTCCCGGGGACACAGAGGGCAGACAGCGCGCTTTAAATTTTAGATGAAGTGGTGGCCAGGGCGGGATGCTTTTCGGGCAAAGAAATGCCTGCTCCATCTGGTATTGGGGCGGGCAAGGACCATGAGGGGTGGAACCCATCTGTGCCACCAGACGGAAAGGCAACTTTTCCCAAAGGGCCCAAATAGCCTGGAATGCCAAAATTCAGGCTTTTGGTTTGGGATGGTTTGGGTTAAAGTGTTTTCTGCTCCCAAACCGGGAAAAGACAAAAGGCTGGTGCTAGCGGGGCCACGTACGGCATGCAGGTCGTAAAAATGGCGGAAGGAGAAGGGGTAGGAGGGGTCTCTGGGGGTGTGGTGGTACTGGGCGCGGTGGAGGCTAAGCGGAGGCTGATCCCTGATCATGACTCTGAAGTCTGGGAAGCTGAGGAACGTTTGGGGGTGGCGGGGGAGGAGGGGGGGAGACAGGGGTGGAAGTGGTTGGGGGCCCACGTCGGGCTGGCCTTTTTTTGGCCAAGTGTTGCCCCATTTCAACTCATATTTCCCGCATGTGACTAGACATGTTGGTGGTGGTTAAACACCTAAGATTTTGCCTCCTTATGCGTTTAAGGGGGAGCGGGTTTACGCTGACCGTGGTGGCGGAATCATATAGGGGGCTTCTTTTACCGCCCCTCCCCTTTTTTAGGCGGGACCCATATTGACACTACCCCCTGTCTTCCTCCTCGTCCCTGATGAAGGCTCGCAAACAAATTCTGCAGAAAGACCACGATGATCCGCAATGTCGCATCTCATCATCATCTCAACAAGGTGCTTGGTTCCGACTTTCTGCATCCAGGAGCTGCGGGCTAGAAGCAAGAGGCACTGCAAGGCGTTGCCGACCGGCTAGGATTTTTGCCGATTGACCGGCTTCCTTCTCCTCCTCTGATGGCATCAGTAACTGGGCGACAGAGCAGACAAAATTCTTTCTCTTTGGCCTCTTGATCCTTTAACATGCCTTCTGACCCCAACCGCATTTTGTCATCAAAGAGGTCTTCAGAAAATGGATTATCTACAGTGGTCGGTAGACGAGTTGACATTTGGGCTGCCTTCGCTTCATGTTGGACGGATGCTGATGATGCTGGTTGACGACATTTGTGGCCGTGACTGGGAGGACGAGGAGGTAAGACTGCTGGATGCAGGTTGCATTAACACTGAAGAACAGTTTGGCGACGCTGTCGTTACGGGAGATTCACGACCCCTGACCCAGCGATGACAGGCCTGACGGCCCTGCAATCGACGATCCGCTGGCATGCGTGTTATCGCCAGCACTTGAAGGAGCCCCTTTTCTCTCGTACCTCTACCTCCATGTCCTACCCCCCTCTTTGCTCGCTTACCACCTGCATTTCGCTCCATGTTCAGAAAGATAAAAATATGAGAAGGTATGTGTTATCCACACGCCACTGTGATAGGGTTGCAGCATGGGGTATGAAGAGTTCTTTAGGATTCTGAGGGAACTGGAGGGGTTTGCAGTGAGTTGGGCCCTTTGTTGTTATTCTTTCAAGCACACAATCAAAGTTAACAGTTTCCACTGTAGGGCAGTTTAAACAGGCTTTATTCAAGTCCTTTTCTCCATACAGTAACTTCATAAACATCAATGATAACAGCAATGCAAATGGCTCCTGGTATTCACACATTTTAAACCTGCAAAACAGGGGGGTAAGAAGTCACAGATACCTGAGGGTTCACCAGTCATATCCTGTCACCCCTGAGCTGTGATTGCTGGTGCTCTCTTCACTAGTGTGCATGGCTGCAGCATACACACAGGATTCTGTCTTTACTGTCTCTCACTTCTTCTGTGTCCTTCACTCTGTCTCATAGGACCCAAAACTACCCAGAATCCACTCCTCCCAAAAGTGTTCCAGCAAACTTCTTTTCTCCTCCCTTTTTCTAGCATGCAACAACACTAGGGTTTTACTGTTCTAGTCCCCTGTGCTGTACAACCAAACCCTGCTGTGTGCTGGTATTTTGGCGCCCTCTAATGGCCAAGTAGAAGTAACTAATTTACACTTAATAAGAACAGTGACAGTAGAGCTTCCCCCGGGTCACATATGGAAGAGTATTGGAAAGTCTCTTATTAAAAGACGGCAAATCACAGCTATTCTCAAATCCCTCAAATCAAAACAAAATTGCTGTATTCAAATTTAAGTGCAAGGTGCCTCTATCAACAAAGCTGGACTGGGCAAAAGTGAAAAAAAAACGTATCTAAAATGTATCGGTAATAAACGGTATTTTTTTCACCTAAAATACACCTGCCCGGGGACGACAAAATTGCTGTATTCAAATTTAAGTGGGAAGGTGCCTCTATCAACAAAGCTGGACTGTGCCAAAGTGAAAAAAAAACTTTATCTGAAATGCATACGGATAAAAAAACGGTATTTTTTGCACCTAAAAAATACACTTGCGTTGACAACAAATTGCTGTATTCAAATTTTAGTGCAAGGTGCCTCAAATCAACAAAGCTGGACGTGCAAAGTGAAAAACATGTATTTTGAAAAGTATACGGATTAATAAACGGTATTTTTTGCACCTAAAAAATACACCTGTGGTGACGACAAAAATTGCTGTATTCAAATTTTAGTGCAAGGTGCCTCTATCAACAAAGTGGACTGGGAAAAAGTGAAAAAAACACCTATCTGAAATGTATAGGTTTAATAAAGGGTATTTTTTGCACCTAAAAATAACCGCAGGTGACGACAAAATTGCTGTATTCAAATTTAAGTGCAAAGTCCCTCTATCAACAAAGTTGGATGCCCCAAAGTGAAAAACACGTATCTGAAATGTATACGGATAATAAACGGTATTTTTGCCCCTAAAAATACACCTGCGGTGACGACAAAATTGCTTTTTTTCAAATTTTAAAGTGCAAGGTGCCTCTATCAACAAAGCTGGACTGTGCCAAGTGAAAAAACATGTATCTGAAATGTATACGGATAAAAAAAGGGTATTTTTTTGCACCTAAAAATACACCTGCGGTGACGACAAAATTTGCTGTATTCAAATTTAAGTGAAAGGTCCCTCTATCAACAAAGCTGGACTGTGCCAAAGTGAAAAAACACGTATCTAAAATGTTTTACGGATAATAAAAGTGGAGTTTTGCACCTATCAAATTCACCTGCGTGACGACAAAATTGCTGTGTTCAAATTTAAGTGCAAGGTGCCTCTATCAACAAAGCTGGACTGGGAAAAGTGAAAAAACACCTATCTGAAATGTATACGGATAATAAAAGTGGAGTTTTGCACCTAACAAATACACCTGCAGTTACTAGAAAGATCTGTATCCTATATAAGTTCAGGCTTCCCACGTACAAGTAATATTTCACAGAAAAATGTTAATAAAAAGCCATTGCAATGCAATGTCTAAAAAAAAGTCTGGGCTGCACAACATCCAGTATTCATAAAACAGCTGGTCTGTGTTCACCCCCCCCCCAGCTGCGCCCGCCCGTGACTTTACAGCGGTAGATGCTCCTTTAAAATTCTCAGCCTAAGTACCTAAAATCTGCAAATCTCTAATCTACCTAAGATCTAATGTTAACAGCTAAAAGCATAGCTGTCTGTGTGAACAAATAGAACAATTTCGCTGAGCTAACAGCTCAGCTGTTTGCTGAGCTGTATGGACAGAGACCGAGAGCTCGTCCTACTCCTATGAGACGCTGACACACACTGAGGCAGAACAGGAAGGGCTGTTCTATGTAAAACCAGGTCATGTAATTTTCCCAGCCAATCGCAACCATACACATCCCAGTCATGACGTCGCGCACACACAGCTCACCCTGCTCTATTCTCTAAGCTGATTTGCTGGCCGCCAAAATGACAGGAAGCGCTAAAAATGGTGCGATATTAATAGATTAAGCACAGATTTTCACCTAAATTATCGCGTGATCTAAAAAATCCGATCAACATAAAAACCGTGCCGATTTCAACTTTGTCGATAATAATCGCTCAACACTAATTTTGAACTGTACCGCCTTTGATTTTGATTGGTTCTAACTTCTCCATAGGTTAGAATGGGTCCCTGTCGCTCCTATTCTGATTGGCCGAGATAGCCAAGCCCCCGCTAGCTCAACCAATCAGCTCTGTTTCTGCATTTTTACTGTATTTTGAACTGTCCCGCCTTTGAATTTGATTGGTCAATACTTCTCCTTAGGTTTTAATGTTTCACTGTCGCCCCTATTCTGATTGGCCGGTTTATGCCGACCAATGAGAAGCGCTTTCAGAATTTGAATTACTGTATTTCTCGGCAATTTCCAAGATCCTAATTCCTGATATTGCGCCGTTCTAGATTTTTGGAAAGTGATTTTATGTATGTATTTTTTATTTTTGAAGGTTTGAGCTCTTTTTCTGATAATGTTTTACGCCTTTATAAAGGCGATTTTTTTGGAATCATACTCTATGCCGCACGGAGCTGAGAGCCGAGATTTCTCTTGCAATCTTCTATATGCTTCCTCTCATGTTCCGTTCTCGCTTCACTTCGCCTCCGCCGGATCATTTAGACCAGAATCAACCAGGTCTGACTGTCGGAGCTGCCGAGCGCTGCAATGCGCCGCACTTTGCCGACTCGCGATCATACACGCCTCAGAGTTTTCGAGCACGCCGCCTCCCGCCCCGGTACGCCTACACCGCGCCCACACCGCGCCCATTGCCCGCCCCTTCATGCGGGGCGCAGCTGAAAGTGGGGAACGCTGCGCCTAACCTCGCATCCCTGCGTCCGACAGGGGATTCGGGCCGGTGAGGCGCAGGTTACGCCAGAAAACAGGTGAAAAGCCCGTTCATACATGGGGCCCTTAGACTAGACAGTTCTAACCTGCAGCAGATTTATCAACACTGTGATAAATGTGGTGCATTTTAAGACTGTCTGGTCTAACTTAAAACTGTCTTACAGTTAGACACTATTGATAAATGTGCCCTTATTACTTTTTACATTTGCACTGTATTAATTATGTGTTTATTACTTTTTGTAGATTTGTGCTAGTGATCCACTCTGGTGCATGGTGCAATGCATGCTGGATTCTTGTGCGGTATGTTTTACGCCCATTTACTAGACTGGATCAGAGTAATTTAGAGGGGAACTTTTTGTACACTTAGGCCTTGTCCCCACGGCACTGTTTTGCAGCTGGTTTTCAGTTTTGAAAACTGGCTGCAAACCGGTCAACAAACTTTTACATGGACCTTAATGAAAAAACCGTGCAGCGGTCCCCACTGCATGGATTTTCCATGCGGCGTCTTTTCAGTCCGCCGGCGGTCCGAAAAATATAGAACATGTTCATTCTTCCGACCAGTTTTTGGACAGAAGATGAACATGTCTATGTGAAGGGGGAGGGCTCTTCTCCGCAAACCGCAAACAAAAGCTGTACCCCTGCAGCCATGTGCACAGCACGAAAACAGGACAAATACCGGTCAGATAAACCGACCAGTATTTGTCCTGTGCCGTGTAAACGGCCCCTTAGGACGACAGGTATGAATGGTACTGCACGTTTTTTGGCCGTGTTTTGAGCCAAACTGACCTAGTTCTGTTCTATAGCAGTTCAGTGCTTTGTCTGGTCTGTATATTGCCATTTTTATGATTGTTTATGGCTTTTTTTTTCCGATTTGTGTATATAACATTTGATAGTCTTTTTCTTATTATGGGTTTCATTTCACTACATGATTGTTTATACTTATAGGGATATAGTTTTTTTGGATTATATATATTTGCTTATTGGGCATATACTGTACTAGTTAGGCTGTGTTCCACAATAATTTTTTGTTATTATTTTTTCTTACAGTTTTTTATCCTTTTTTCCTAAATAAAACATTATACTCATGATTTTTTTTGAGGTTGCTGTATTTTTTGCCGTAGTTTAAGGTTTTCTTGGCATTTTTCTCCATTGAGTACTTTTTATTTATGACTTTTGTTTTTTTACTTTTTTTGGCCTGTACTATAGATGTATAAACCATCGTACGGCAAAACATGGTGCATTGTACACCAGGCATGACACTTTTAAATGTGCCAATGATGAGGAGGCCTGTCCCGCCAGAATTGTACGATATGCCAAAAATGTCATACAAATCCATATCAGTTTCAAAGCGGCATGGCTGAGACTACTTTTGACATAAAAGGGGACACTTTTAAAAAAACTGCTGTGAGACACTTCATACAACTG